>JBAMJV010010088.1:0-26806 GCA_037951105.1 Echinarachnius parma
ATCCATTCACTCCGTCAATACAGGTTCCACCATTTACACACGGTGCGCTAGCACATTCATCGAGATCTGTTGAATAATAATAGTAATAATAATAATAAGGTATTTATAACGCGCATATCACATTATACTGTTGTTAACTGGCGGTGGAGGGAATAGCAATCCCGAGGGATTTTTAATGCATTGAGGGAAGAGTAAATAAGTCCCGAGACGAAGTCGAGGGACTTATTTTTCTTTACGAAATAGCATTTGAAATCCCGAGGGTAGGAATATTCTGTGATTTTTCCCCGACAACAAAGTTAACAACTGTTTTATCATCTGACTGTCAAATTGAAATCCGTTTCTCGCTCACAGAAACACCAGCTCACGATTCACACAACACGTACAACACAGAGTTCACCCACTATTCATGTGCACAGTACATATTCAGATCACTGCATTTCTATCAGAACTAATTGTCGATTGTTTCCTTCGATTATATTTACCAGGTCACTTTCTGATCCAATTGTACTGAAAATCGCTGATTTTCGTTTGTTTCTTTTCTCGTTCGTTCGCTGCCCGCGAGATAAATGATTTTATACGTGTCACGTCACAATTGTATCAAGTAACACGGTACCGCCGTACGATACGCGCGGCCGGTATGTACGACGGTTTAATACGGTATGTGTACATTTTGTATCGTAAATCAATTGCCATGTAATATTGCCGATGGTACTATCCAAAAATATAACACGGCAAGATCATGTATGTATTTACTAAGTCAGGGGATAAATGTCTCTGTAATGCGCTGTAAGAAATGAATAGAAGAAAGAAAGGTTCAGCATACTATACTGCGTATTAATTACTATATCAAGTATATATAACTGAAAGGTGCTATCCCAGAAGAGTGTACATGTACTGTAAAAATAAAATAAAAGCAAATCAAATACAGCATGTTCTGTGACTAATCTAGCCCTACCGGGGACAGGTGCCTAATCTCATTGCCCTGTTTACCCGGCAGAAGTTGAAACAATAACGAACATGAACCGATTATGTGATCTCTTAATATCTCTTTTTTTTCCAAATGCAAACAATAAGTCATTTATTTTTATTTATTAATTATATCAATACAGGAAATAACTTGGAAATTATGATGAGATAGGACTTAGTTGGGCATAAATAGGGGAGCATTCACATTCTTTGAAATTATTGAAATTGAGATACAGGACACATGTATACGAATCAAAATACAGTTGTCAAAAAATAAAACAACTAAGAACTAATTAATATACCTTCATTTATGGTCAGTTATTGCAACTTAAAATCTAAAAGAAAAAAATGGAATCGTGTACAAATAATGACGCTTACCGTTAAAGTAGAATCAGAATGTTAATTGACAGAGACTAATTATTTTTGTCCACTTCAAAATTTGAATTGCAACTAAAAGCATTACCTGGATTGAAGCGAACATAATAAACATAATAATCGGAAAGTGTTTAACGTTCAGTAGTGGAAGACTCACATTATGTAGAAACTAAATAGGAACTTACCTATTTTGCAGTTTGTTCCTGCCATCCAGAGGTGCATGTACATGTGAATGCATTCACTCCGTCATTACAGGTTGCACCATTTTCAACGGTTGCTGCTAGCACATTCATTGATATCTGTTGAAACAATAACGAAACATGAACCAATTTTAAAATCTCTTAATATCTCGATTTTCCAAATGCAAACAATAAGACATTTATTTTTATTTATGAATTATATCAATACAGAAATCTTAACATGGACCTCTGATTAGATAGGACTTAAGGGGCACTTAGTAACATTGTCCAAATCCTCAAAATAAAATTGTAATTCTAGCGGTTGCCTCATACATTGCTGTATTCGTATTAACAATAAAATCATAGGACGGTTTCGGTTTTTCAAATTTCCCTTTCGTTACAAAGATACAAAGATATGTACGATCGAAGTATTCAGATAAGAAAACTCCCCGGAGTTTTGAAACAAAGTGAGTGCAGTGAGTTAGTCAAAATCACTTTGTATTTTCGCTCATTCGTTGGCCATGCAATGTCCATTTGACTCGATATTTTCACACAATACCCTGTGGACATATGAGATAACAACAATATACATTGCATCAACCCTTCATCACTTTTTTCACATGTCAACATACCCAGATAACAATGCTACGTTGGCCCATCGTTGGCGCAATGTAGGCGGTCATGTTGGGCCAACGTCAAAACGTGACGTCTAGCCCACGTCATTCTTGCCGCTGGACCTCGTTGGCCCAACCCCCATACGCCAACGTCAATTGCCAATGTTGAGCCAACGTTTGCCCAACCATTTATTTGCTATTTCTGACGTCAAGCCAACATTGAGGGCCGACTAAACCCCAACGTTAATACGACTATATAAGTCAATGTCGGGCCTACGTTAAAACGTGACGTTTTGCCCACGTCATTCTTGCCGCTGGGCCCTTGTTGGCCCAACCCAACAAGCCAACGTCGTACAAGTGTTGGGCCAACGTTTTGCCAACCCTTGCCCAACCTTTCAGTTGGCTATTTATGACATCGGGCCAACCTTGGGCCAACTTGGGCCAACCTTGGGCCAACCTTGGGCCAACCTTGGGCCAACCTTGGGCCAACCTTGGGCCAACCTTGGGCCAACCTTGGGCCAACCTTGGGCCAACCTTGGGCCAACCTTGGGCCAACCTTGGGCCAACCTTGGGCCAACCTTGGGCCAACCTTGGGCCAACCTTGGGCCAACCTTGGGCCAACCTTGGGCCAACCTTGGGCCAACCTTGGGCCAACCTTGGGCCAACCTTGGGCCAACCTTGGGCCAACCTTGGGCCAACCTTGGGCCAACCTTGGGCCAACCAACGTTGAGCCAACCTTTAGCCAACACTACGAACAATTGAAAAAAATGATTAATAGGGTGGCATGGTGGTTACAAATTTTACACTTCCGTCATGCAACCACTAAATCCTACATCCTTATCCTAATCCTATACCTATCATTCTATCCTATCCTATCCTATCCTATCGTCTTAACAATATACTATGCAATCGACTTAGTATATATATACCTATACATACTATGTACATTTGTTAATAGTTAGTAATTGCTGAGAGTAGATTCTAAAATAATCAGCCTTTGAATCATATTCATAAGACTATTATTCAGGTGTCATTTATAGTTTTTATAAATTATATAGAAAAACAAGGACATGATAACACTGTTTTCAATACAAATAATAGCAAAAATAGGAATTTTTCTGTTCACTATTATGATCGTTTATAATCGATCATGAACCCCGATAGCAATTCTGCGTTGGCCCAATGGGTGATTTCAAGTATGGTGTTTAGGGCTGGTGTTAGTGTTTATAAAACTGGCGTTTGTGTGTAATAAACACTAACACCGGCCTTAAACACCATACTTGAAATCACCCAATGTCGGCCCACTTACGACGCATTGGGATCGATTGCGGAACGAACCTTTACCGATCATAAATCACTAATTAATAGGTGTATCAAAGTGAATAAAGAGGGGGCTTTGCACCCCCAATATTTTGTTAATAAAATTTAATTTAATTGTATTAATTTACCAATTCAACAACATAATATAATGTACAATATTTCACAATTTCCCGTCATTTATTAAAAAGGATAGACATTGCATAGTATATTAGTCAAAACTAGCCCTTGAACAAATATATAAACAATACAAGTATATACTGCACATTATATTATCGATAATATTACAACAAATTATATAGAAAACAGGGACGTGATAACACTTTTTTCAATACAAATAATAGCAAAAATAGGAATTTATCTGTTCACTATTATGATCGTTTATAATCGATCATGAACCCCGATAGCAATTTACAAATTTAACAAAATCATATAATGTACAATATTTCACAATTTCCCGTCATTTATTAAAAAGGATAGACATTGCATAGTATATTAGTCAAAACTAGCCCTTGAACACCTGTATAAGCAATACAAGTATATACTGCACATTGTATTATCGATAATATTACAACAATCCAAAATGTTCCAAAAACGTTTTCATACATTGTTGGTAGAACATAATTAAAATATATTTTAATTATTGTACAATTTATGAAATCCATATCGTGACATTGTACATTTTAAGTCGCATGGAGGTTCATCTAAAATTACTGCCCCAATGTATGAAATGGACTGTTTCCCTATATCTGTCTTGATTTAGCTATCTTGCATTTTGTTAATCAATTTTCCCCGTGAAATATATAGCAGTGGTTCAATCTTTTTTTCGTAATATTTGTATCTATATTACTACAAATGAAGTGCAATCCACTTGTGTTTTCATTAAAAGGATAGTTGAGTTTTGATAAAGAGAGTTCAGCTTTGGTTAACCTGAGCTTTAGTAACTAAAACCTGCATCATTACATTACAAACAAACAGTTATAACCTACTCCACCATGCTCGAAATTAATAACACAACAAATTACAAATGACTAAGTAAAAAGCATGTTTCCATTAAAAAAGAGACGTTACAACTCAGGAGGATGCTCATTAAAAACATATTGGTTTTAACCATTACAAATAAATCAACAATTATTCAAAAACATCTTTAATAGTACCTTTCTAAAAAGAAGAAGCAATTTTGAAATTTGTTAGCGGCCGATTCAAAGTTATATTGTCCGTTCCCTACAATTATTAAAATGTTAGGTTTATGGATATCTTAGGCTTTTCTGAAACAATTTTGATCAAATTAAGTTTATTCTGTCATTACAATTGTATGCTCTTTCAAACTCGACACTCCGTTTTTTATTATCTCACACAAATATTGTGTAAAGGCCTCTATATACCAAAACTCAACTCAAGTATCCTTTAATACGAATCCTTGATACCAAAAAACTGTTTTGTCGGTAACGATTTCTAAAAAGCATGAATTTGGTATAATATATTTTCTTTACACCTATATGAAATGTGTCAATATTTGACCTCATTAAATTTAAATCTATGTGTAAATACTCTCTAAAAAGTGAGAAACCGGCTAAAAATCATCTGCAAACAATCCCAAATGGAAATAATAACGTAGGTTTGGAAATCGTTTATACAAATGAGGAAAAACGCTGGTACCACTACAGATCATTTTGAAACTCCATAATGTAATCGGTAATCAAGAAGAAAAAACATCATAAGTTAGAGTGATATCGGATAAATACCCCTTGACCACGGGCACCGAGTTGGATGTGTACAAAGTCTATGCGAATTTCATGAACATGAACATGCACTATAGGGAAAAGTGTTGTTAGTCCTTTGCGAAATCTAAGAAGATTCTGTTTGTAACACTTCCAGCATTTTGTCACTGATTCGTACACAGTTGATGAATTGAATTGATCAATGCTATAAACTTCGCATTCATCAGCCTGCTCTAAAACCATACTGGTGTAGTGGTGTTCATAATATAATAACATGACTTGAACCGTGAAAATTTGTAGACGTGGTGTGGCAAAATTTTCGCGTTCTCGTTTGTCCTTAATTAAGCAAGACAATTAATCCAATATTGCTGCGTTCTACCATTATATCGTGGACTGCGCCCTATTGACCAGCATGCCTTGCTCCCAAGGGATCAGAAAGTGCACGTGTGGATTGATTGTGAGTGTGTCCGATGACCCCCCGATGACCGGGGTAATAATATCTTTATTAGGCGCTATATAAATCGAAACATTATTATTATCTTATTTGTATTTTCATTATAAATTATAATTTCATCAAACGATTATTTGGCTGCACATTCGTGAATGCTACCCAACTAACAATTGAACGTTTTCTGAACGTTCTAAACAGGTTCAAAGTTGGTAATTTGGACGTTATGTGAAAACGTTTTAAAACGTGTATTTGTGGAAGATTGAAAACGTTTTTAAAACGTGCCAAATGGACCTTTTTAAAACGTTGTTTAAACGTTACCAAAAAAACAATAAAAAACCTTTCATGTATTTGCTTTCAAGTGCAAGGACCAGCAGAAACCCTGTCGGACGCTGGAGACGTTTTAAGAACGTTTTTTAAACGTTGATTAAAGACGAAGACCTACGTGACCTAATACAAACGTTTTGTAAAGGTTTTGTAAACGTTGATTAAAGACGAAGACCTATACGTGACCTAATAAAAACTTTTTGTAAACGTTTTGTAAACGTTTTGTGTTTGCTGGGTAGTGCCCGTAATTAATGTACTCGGGTGTCTATTCACGAAAGCTTATGCGTATGCACTTATTCGGAATTTGAAAGACCGATTCCAACAATTACACGACAATGCGTGAATTTGAATGATTTCGATTGAAAAAGTGTCAAATTGAGCGGGAAAATGTTATGATTAATAATAAGTATTCATCAATTGTATCATAATTCTGTTGCTATCATTTCATCGTTGGCCAAATCTCATTCAACCAACCAATAACGACACTACGCAGTAGGCAAAACTAGCCAACCAATATCCAACGTCGCTCATTAACCGAATGTTGTAGTAGGCGAAATGTTGGCCTAACGTTGGCTTGCCCACCGTCGAAATGTGATTGTTTGTTAAAGGTTGGTTTGACGTCAACTAGCCAACCAATATCCAACGTCGCTCATTGACCGAATGTTGTAGTAGGCGAAACGTTGGCGTAACGTTGGCTTGCCTACCGTCGAAATGTGGTTGTTTGTTAAAGGTTGGTTTGACGTCAGCTAGCCATCCAATATCCAACGTCGCTCATTGACTGAATGTTGCAGTAGGCGAAACGTTGGCCTAACGTTGGCTTGCCCACCGTCAAAATGTGGTTGTTTGTTAAAGGTTGGTTTGACGTCAACTAGCCAACCAATATCCAACGTCGCTCATTGACCGAATGTTGTAGTAGGCGAAACGTTGGCCTAATGTTGGCTTGCCTACCGTCGAAATGTGGTTGTTTGTTATAGGTTGGCTTGACGTCAACTAGCCAACCAATATCCAACGTCGCCCATTGACCGAATGGTGTAGTAGGCGAAACGTTGGCCTAACGTTGGCTTGCCTACCGTCGAAATGTGGTTGTTTGTTAAAGGTTGGTTTGACGTCAGCTAGCCAACCAATATCCAACGTCGCTCATTGACCGAATGTTGTAGTAGGCGAAACGTTGGCCTAACGTTAGCTTGCCTACCGTCGAAATGTGGTTGCTTGTCAAATGTTGCTTTGACGTCAGCTAGCCAACCAATTTGGAACGCCATTCATTGACGTAATTACGTAGTAGGCGAAACGTTGACTCAACGTTGACTTGCTTATTGTCGAAATGTGGTTGTATGTCAAACATTGGTCTGACGTCAACTAGCCAACCAATATCCAACGCCACGCATTGGCCGAATGTTGTAGTAGGCGAAATGTTGGCCCAACGTTGGCTTGCCTACCGTCGTAATGTGGTTGTTTGTCAAACGTTGGTTTGACGTCAACTAGCCAACCAATATCTAACACCACTCATTGACCGAATATTGTAGTCGGCGAAACGTTGGCCCAACGTTGACTATCATACCGTCGAAATGTGGTTGTGTATTTAACGTTGGTCTGACGTTCACAAGCCAACCAATATCCAACGCAAGTCATTGACACAATTTCGTAGTAGGAGAAACGTTGGTATAACGTTGGCTTGCCTACCGTCGAAATTTGGTTGTTTGCCAAACGTTAGTACGACGTCAACTAGCCAACCAATATCCAACGCCACTCATCGACACAATGTCGTAGTAGGCGAAACGTTGGCCCAACGTTTGTTTTTCGACAATAGAAATATGATTGTTCGTCCAACTATCACCCAACGTTGTTTCAACGTACATTTGCCAATCAGTTTGCCAACAGTCAGCAGACGACGTTGGCTTAACGTCGTTTTAACGTCAGCTCGCCGACTGCAAAAATGTGGTTGTAAATTTACCTTAGGCCAACGTTGGCTTAACGTTGTTTGCCAACCGCGACGGTGCCGACTATAGACTACGTTGGGCCAACGTAGCATTGTTATCTGGGTAGTTACTAGATCCTTTAAAGGGGAACATTCACATTCTTTAAAATTGCTGAAATTCAAATACAGGACACATACGAATTATAATGCAGTTTATTACAACAAAAATAACTAATTAATATACCTTCTTTAATCATGTTAATGTTAAATTTGAAATATAACAGAAAAACATTAATAGTAGCCTACTGTATACAAACAATGACGGTTCCCGTAAAGTATACAGATAAGATTACATATAATAATTGTTTTGGTCCAGATTAACACGTGGAGTGAAATTTAAAGCATAACTGATATCAAAATGAACATCTTGAACACAATAATCGGCAAAGTGTTTAATTTTCAGTAGTGGGAGACTCTCATGTATGTATGAACTGAATATGATCGTACCTGTACAGACTTGTCCTGTATAGTTAGGGGTGCATGTACATGAGAATGCGTTCACTCCGTCAGTACAGGTTCCACCATTTTGACACGGGACGGTATCACATTCATCGATATCTGTTTAAACAATACCGAAACATACAAATACAAAAATAGATTTAAAGATCTTCCAAAATGCAAGCAATAAGTCATTTACTTTTATTAAGTGTTTTAGATTTAATACGGAAACTAAATCTGACTATGTATATGGGACTTAGCAAGGCATAACAAGGGGAACATTCACATTCAATAAACTTGAGAGTCGTATACAGCCTAGCTTTCAATCCTAGCAGGATCTTCGTCAGGGCAAAATGACAGTTACTACAAAAAGAACACAAAATATATACCAACATTAACACATGTATGGATGGGGGGCTGGGGGAGGAAAGGAGGCGGAGACATAAAACAATGAAATCAACTGTGAGTGGGAGAGTGCCAGGACTGCTTGACCAATCAGGTTAAACAGGCATAGGAGGGTCCTTACGTGGCTGCAGTCAAAGGAAATGTGATGAGAGTGTGGCGAATTTGTAGTAGACTAGCAGTTTTCAGCAGTATTTTCTTAAATCAATAAACTTGTTAAAATTCTGATACAGTACACATACGACATGTATATGTATCATAACTAGAGTTTACACCGAAACAACTAAGAATTAATCAATATACTTTCACTAATGATCAGTTATTGCAAACTTAAAATCTAAAAGAAACAATTAATTGTGTGCAAATGATAACAATAATGAATTGAAACTAAAAGCACTATTTTAAATGAAATGAATATCATGAACACAATAATCGGAAAAGGTATTCATCTTCAGTTGTGGAAGACTCTCATTAATGTAGAAACTGATTATGAACTTACCTGTTTGGCAGTTTACTCCTGTGAATCCCGGGATGCATGTGCATGTGTATGCATTCACTAGGTCATTACAGATTCCACCATTACGACACGGTGCGCTAGCGCATTCATCATGATCTGTTGAAACAATTCCGAAACATGCATGGATTTTAAGATCTCTTAATATCTCGTTTTCACAAATGCAAACAGTTAGTTATTTATTGTAAATTAAATAGAAATCTGAATGTATGGAACTTATCAAGGCATTACTAGGGGAGCATTGACATACGGTACTTAAACATTATTGAAATTCAGATACAGTACACACCCGATATTTATGTATCATATCTATAATAGTTTACAACAAAAACAAAACTAAGAACTAATTAACATACCTTCATTAAGGGTCAGTTATTGCAAATTAAAATCTAAATGACAAGATGGAATCGTGAACAAATAATGATTGGCAGCAGTAAAGTAGAATCACAAATGCAAATTACAGATAATAATTGTTTTGGTCCAGTTTAAAAAATGAAGTGAAACTTTTATTGAAATGAACACAATAATCGGAAACAAATGTTTATGTAGAAACTGAATAATATGAACTTACCTGTTTCGCAGTGTGTTCCTGTGTATCCAGTGTTGCAATAACATGTGTATGCATTCACCCCGTCCACACAGCATCCACCATTAAGACACGGTATGCTAACACATTCATAGATATCTGTTTAAACAATACCGAAACATGAATTGATTTTTAAATCTCTTGATAAGTTAATACGTCGTTTTTTCTGAATGCAAACAATAAGTAATTTTTGTATGTATTATTTTATATTGAAAGTGAGCAAAGAAAATGAGATTCCAACGGGATCCCGTTGGATTCCCATTTTCTTTGATCACTTTTAATCACATTATATATTTCTGGTCAGTTTATATATATGTTAGAATTAATTATTTGATATTAATACAAAAATTAAATGGAACTCGATTGCATAGGACTTAGCAATGCATATATAACAAGGGGAACATACACATTGTTTAAAGGACCTATAGTGTCTAGATGGCCTAATTTTCACAATTCGGCTCTCTATATGTAACTTTTCCTGAAGAAAAATCATGTGACGTCATCTAAAGTACGGACTAATGAACTAAATTCTGTAGATGATGCGTCATGACGTAAGCCAATGAATTGTCAATCACATGTCAATCACGCTGCCGATTCTGGACCCTAAATGTGGGTGGGGCGTAAACTGGCTGCTAAATGAGATTTGGCATCTGAAAATTAGTCTTAAATCACTACTGTGTTTATTTTCATGGATTTTTTTTCGGCAGACCTATTTTACAAGTCATCAACTATGGAATAAGGGCCAAAGTACGTTGTATTCTTTAGGTCCTTTAATTCAGATACAGTATTATACATACGACATGTATGTATGATAACTATAGTTTACAACAAAACACAACTAAGAACTAATTAATATACCTTCATTAATGTAAAGGTATTGCGCAATAATAAAGACACTAGTTGAGGTATCATTTGGGTGGACATCCATTTATTAACGGCAATTCCAGCCGACCAAGATACCAAAGCGATGAACACGGCAACCGTCGAGTAGACTGGCCGCAGGTGGCGCTATGCATATATACGCACTAGCGACACTGGTTATTAACATTAACCAAACACTGGCGTTGCAATATAAAATCTAAACGAAAGAATGGAATCGTATACAAATAATGACGGTTGTCGTTAAGTAGAATCACGAATGTAAACTGAAGATTATATTTCTTGTTTGTATCCAAAGGACAACATAAATTGAAACTACAATCATATTTTATGTGTTCCTTACAATGAATCCGTCAATCGAGGGAAGTGCGTACATGTGTATCGGTAGCCATTTACTCTGATACTACAGGTTCCACCATTTATACACGGGATGACTTCATATTCATGACTATCTGTTTTAAAAAATCGCCACATTTTAAGATTTGTTTTTAAGATAAAACATAAGTCGGAATTACATTAAATATAAAATTAATACAGAACCAACGTTTAAAATGACCAGTCATGAAGAGAAAGCATTTACATACTTTTAATTGTCTGACATTAAACTTAAAGTGATAGTTGAGTTTTGGTAGAGAGGGCGCTACACAAAATAATTTTTGTGTGAGATAATGAAAAACTGAGTGTTAAATTTGAAAGAGCATACCATTTTAATGGCAGAATAAACTTTATTTGATCAAAATCGGTTCAGAAACGGCTGAAATATCCATAAACATGTCCATTTGTAATAAATCTGGGGCCCCACAAGTATTCGATAAGGCCATGAAAAATAAATGGTTGGATTGGCGTAACCCGCCCGCCCCTAAAAATACCGGCGCTAATGCACGCCGACCCTAGAAGATTTTTCTGAATTTTATTTTTTAAAAAAATTATAAAAAATAAAAAATAAAAAAATAAAAAATTGCAATAGAATTTGCAATTGCGATGTGTTATGTGTGTGTTTTTGTGTATTTGTGCGAAGAAAAAAAAAAAAAAAAATCCCTACCGACCTACCCTAATTTTTGGTTGCCCGTTACGCCAATCAAACAACATTTTTTTTTTGGCCTAATTTTTAGCCGTTAAAATTCGTTTTAAATTGCTTCCTCTTTACAACATTTTTAAAAAGAGGTTGTTATAGATAGTTGTTGATTATCTCTCTATCTAATCACTATTTCAACCAAACATCACATGCACAATATTTTATTTTAAATGGTTTTAACAAATGCCCTTTTTTAAAGCGCCCTCTTTAGTTTAAACAGCTCTTTTTATATGATAACATTCATTTTGGGTATATACTTTTCTTTGGATGTTGAAGTTCAGGAAAGGACAAATTATAAGGAAATTTTGAGTAGAATAAAAAAGTTGTTGTCTTGGTGGAAACAAAGAGATTTAACTTTAATGGGGAAAATCCGATTGATAAAAACGTTTATTTTGTCAAAATTGATTTATGTATCGGCTCTGACACCAATACCGAATTGGGTATTTCAAGATTTGGATAAATTGGTTTTTGACTTTTTGTGGAATGGAAAAGATAGAATTAAACGAAATGTTATGTTCTTGGATTATTGTAAAGGTGGACTTAGACTAACAGACTTTCATTTATTTATTTTAGTGCAAAGGATTATGTGGGTAAAGCGACTCTTAACGGGGGATGCAAAATGGGATGGAAACAGTATTTTAATTATTTAACTAAAGATGCTGGAGGAAGTTTGATATTTTATAATAATGCAACCAACCATATATCTGAATTAGTATTACCGGCATTTTATAGAGATATGTTGGGCGTTTGGATGGCCACGAAAACGTTTTTGTTAAAAAAAGATACATCTAAAAGGAATGAGATTATTTATAATAATAGATTTGTTTATATTGATGGTCATGTTCCTTTTGATGAACAACTATTTAAAAAAAAATGTTTATAAGTTGCATCATATTATCGATGGGGAAGGCAATATAAAAGCAAATGAGGAATTTCAAAGAAAGTGTTTAAATACTTTAGAAATCACAAAAATACAGCGTATTTTTCTTGGCATTCCCCCTTCATGGAAACAATTTTAAAATAAAAATACTCACTCAAATATAGATAGGGAATTATATATGGACTTTTTAATTTTTGAAAGGGTATATTTGTGAGATCAAATTACTTCAAAATTTATATATGCATTTTTATTAAATAAGAGAGCAGAAAAATCATATGCAGAACGAAATTTAGAGCAGATTTATAATATTAATGGGAAATATATACAATCAATATTCGTAAGACTTAGAAAATGCACTTTGAATAGTAAGCTTCGAGAATTTCAATTTAAAATGCTTTATAATATTATATATACTAAATTACATTTATATAAATTTAAAATGGTTAATAGTAATTTATGTTCTTTTTGTGGTAAATATGAAGAAACTTACGAGCATTTATTTTGTCTTTGTGAGAAAGTAAAACCAATTTGGGAAGAATGTGGGAATCTATTTAATTTAGTAGAGATTAAAAATATAAATTGGAAAGGTATCCATGTAGGGATAATTGAGTTAAACATAGGGAAGGAACAGTTATTAAATCATATCATAATTTGGATAAAATATATGATATTTACAGACAGTAAATAAATAAACCACCAACTCCTTTGGAGATTAAGAAAAGATTATTAGAAAATAGAAAGGAGGAGAAGAAATTAGCTGGAGACCGAGGTACTCTAACATATCATTTTAGAAAGTGGGACAATTTAGAATAGCATCGTGCAGAACAAAATAGGGAAGGCGAATAGAAGCAATGAAATAAACATGGCTGATAATTGGTCGAGATTCTCACAAGATGTAGGCATGTTTTTCTGTGGATGTGCGTGTGGGTATGTGTGTATGTAAGTGCTTGTATAGGTGTTGTTTTTTTTTTTTTTTGGGGGGGGGATATTTTTTTTTCTCTCCTATTTTCCCCTTTTTATGTTTATGCTTTCTTCATGCATGCATGTTTCATGCTTTATTGGATGTAAATAGTAAACGTTCATTTGTATTATTTAGATCATGTTAGATGTGAATGTAAGTACTAATTAATATACATTCATTTATGGTCAGTTATTGCAACTTAAAATCTAAAAGAAAAAATGGAATCGTGTACAAATAATGACGGTTACCGTAAAGTAGAATCAGAAATGTTAATTACAGAGAATAATTATTTTTGTCCACTTCAAAATTTGAATTGCAACTAAAAGCATTACCTGGATTGAAGCGAACATAATAAACATAATAATCGGAAAGTGTTTAACGTTCAGTAGTGGAAGACTCACATTTATGTAGAAACTAAACAGGAACTTACCTTCTCCGCAGTGTGTTCCTGTCCATCCAGAGGTGCATGTACATGTGTATCCATTCTCTCCGTCATTACAGAGTCCAACATTTTCACACGGTGCGCTAGCACATTCATTGATATCTGTTGAAATAGTAACGAAACATGAACCAATTTTAAAATCTCTTAATATCTCGATTTTCCAAATGCAAACAATAAGACATTTATTTTTATTTATGAATTATATCAATACAGAAATCTTAACATGGACCTCTGATTAGATAGGACTTAAGGGGACTTAGTAACATTGTCCAAATCCTCAAAATAAAATTGTAATTCTAGCGGTTGCCTCATACATTGCTGTATTCGTATTAACAATAAAATCATAGGACCGGTTTCGGTTTTTCAAATTTCCCTTTCGTTACAAAGATACAAAGATATGTACGATCGAAGTATTCAGATAAGAAAAACTCCCCCGGAGTTTTGAAACAAAGTGAGTGCAGTGAGTTAGTCAAAATCACTTTGTATTTTCGCTCATTCGTTGGCCATGCAATGTCCATTTGACTCGATATTTTCACACAATACCCTGTGGACATATGAGATAACAACAATATACATTGCATCAACCCTTCATCACTTTTTTCACATGTCAACATAGTTACTAGATCCTTTAAAGGGGAACATTCACATTCTTTAAAATTGCTGAAATTCAAATACAGGACACATACGAATTATAATGCAGTTTATTACAACAAAAATAACTAATTAATATACCTTCTTTAATCATGTTAATGTTAAATTTGAAATATAACAGAAAAACATTAATAGTACTGTATACAAACAATGACGGTTCCCGTAAAGTATATAGATCAGATTACATATAATAATTGTTTTGGTCCAGATTAACACGTGGAGTGAAATTTAAAGCATAACTGATATCAAAATGAACATCTTGAACACAATAATCGGCAAAGTGTTTCATTTTCAGTAGTGGGAGTCTCTCATGTATGTATAAACTGAATATGAACGTACCTGTACAGACTTGTCCTGTATAGTTAGGGGGGCATGTACATGAGAATGCGTTCACTCTGTCAGTACAGGTTCCACCATTTTGACACGGGACGGTAGCACATTCATCGATATCTGTTTAAACAATACCGAAACATACAAATACAAAACTAGATTTACAGATCTTCCAAAATGCAAGCAATAAGTCATTTACTTTTATTAAGTGTTTTAGATTTATACGGAAACTAAATCTGACTATGTATGGGACTTAGCAAGGCATAACAAGGGGAACATTCACATTCAATAAACTTGAGAGTCGTATACAGCCTAGCTTTCAATCCTAGCAGGATCTTCGTCAGGGCAAAATGACAGTTACTACAAAAAGAACACAAAATATATACCAACATTAACACATGTATGGATGGGGGGCTGGGGGAGGAAAGGAGGAGGAGACACAAAACAATGAAAGCAACTGTGAGTGGGAGAGTGCCAGGACTGCTTGACCAATCAGGTCAAACAGGCATAGGAGGGTCCTTAAGTGGCTGCAGTCAAAGGAAATGTGATGAGAGTGTGACGAATATTTAGTAGACTAGCAGTTTTCAGCAGTATTTTCTTAATTCAATAAACTTGTTACAATTCTGATACAGTACACATACGACATGTATATGTATCATAACTAGAGTTTACACCGAAACAACTAAGAAGTAATCAATATACTTTCACTAATGACCAGTTATTGAATACTTAAAATCTAAAAGAAACAATTAATTGTGTGCAAATGATAACAATAATGAATTGAAACTAAAAGCACTATTTTAATTGAAATGAATATCATGAACACAATAATCGGAAAAGGTGTTCATCTTCAGTAGTGGAAGACTCTCATTAATGTAGAAACTACTGATTATGAACTTACCTGTTTGGCAGTTTACTCCTGTGAATCCCGGGATGCATGTGCATGTGTATGCATTCACTAGGTCATTACAGATTCCACCATTACGACACGGTGCGCTAGCGCATTCATCATGATCTGTTGAAACAATTCCGAAACATGCATGGATTTTAAGATCTCTTAAAGGGAAAGTTGAGTTTTGGTAGAGAGGGCGCTAGACTACTTAATTGGTTTGTGAGGTAATGACAAACTGAGTGTAAAATTTGAAAGAGCATAATATTTAAACAATAAAATCATCTTTGTTTGATCAAAATCGGTTCAGAAACGGCTGAAATATCCATAAATATAACAATTTGTAATAAACCCGGGGCCCCGGGTTTATTATTTCTCTATCTAATCACTATTTTAACAAAGCATCACATGCACAATATTTTATTCAAAATGGTTGAAACCGATGAGTGTTTAGAGAGCGCCCTCTTACGTTTTAACGGCTCTTTTTGAATGATAACATGATCTTTACTACGTCATTTGTAATTTTGTGTTCCTTTCTAGTTATAACTATTAGTTTGTAATGTAATGATGCAGGTTTTGGTTACTAAAATTCAGTTTCACTAAAACTGTACTCTCCTTACCAGAACTCAACTATCCCTTTAATATCTCGTTTTCCCAAATACAAACAATTTGTTATTTATTGTAAATTAAATAGAAATCTGAATTTATGGAACTTAGCAAGGCATTACTAGGGGAGCATTGACATACGGTACTTAAACATTATTGAAATTCAGATACAGTACACACCCGATATTTATGTATCATATCTATAGTTTACAACAAAAACAAAACTAAGAACTAATTAACATACCTTCATTAAGGGTCAGTTATTGCAAATTAAAATCTAAATGACAAGATGGAATCGTGAACAAATAATGATTGGCAGCAGTAAAGTAGAATCACAAATGCAAATTACAGATAATAATTGTTTTGGTCCAGTTTAAAAAATGAAGTGAAACTTTTATTGAAATGAACACAATAATCGGAAACAAATGTTTATGTAGAAACTGAATAATATGAACTTACCTGTTTCGCAGTGTGTTCCTGTGTATCCAGTGTTGCAATAACATGTGTATGCATTCACCCCGTCCACACAGCATCCACCATTAAGACACGGTATGCTAACACATTCATTGATATCTGTTTAAACAATACCGAAACATGAATTGATTTTTAAATCTCTTGATAAGTTAATACGTCTTTTTTTCTGAATGCAAACAATAAGTAATTTTTGTATGTATTATTTTATATTGAAAGTGAGCAAAGAAAATGAGATTCCAACGGGATCCCGTTGGATTCCCATTTTCTTTGATCACTTTTAATCACATTATATATTTCTGGTCAGTTTATATATATGTTAGAATTAATTATTTGATATTAATACAAAAATTAAATGGAACTCGATTGCATAGGACTTAGCAATGCATATATAACAAGGGGAACATACACATTGTTTAAAGGACCTATAGTGTCTAGATGGCCTAATTTTCACAATTCGGCTCTCTATATGTAACTTTTCCTGAAGAAAAATCATGTGACGTCATCTAAAGTACGGACTAATGAACTAAATTCTGTAGATGATGCGTCATGACGTAAGCCAATGAATTGTCAATCACATGTCAATCACGCTGCCGATTCTGGACCCTAAATGTGGGTGGGGCGTAAACTGGCTGCTAAATGAGATTTGGCATCTGAAAATTAGTCTTAAATCACTACTGTGTTTATTTTCATGGATTTTTTTTCGGCAGACCTATTTTACAAGTCATCAACTATGGAATAAGGGCCAAAGTACGTTGTATTCTTTAGGTCCTTTAATTCAGATACAGTATTATACATACGACATGTATGTATGATAACTATAGTTTACAACAAAACACAACTAAGAACTAATTAATATACCTTCATTAATGTAAAGGTATTGCGCAATAATAAAGACACTAGTTGAGGTATCATTTGGGTGGACATCCATTTATTAACGGCAATTCCAGCCGACCAAGATACCAAAGCGATGAACACGGCAACCGTCGAGTAGACTGGCCGCAGGTGGCGCTATGCATATATACGCACTAGCGACACTGGTTATTAACATTAACCAAACACTGGCGTTGCAATATAAAATCTAAACGAAAGAATGGAATCGTATACAAATAATGACGGTTGTCGTTAAGTAGAATCACGAATGTAAACTGAAGATTATATTTCTTGTTTGTATCCAAAGGACAACATAAATTGAAACTACAATCATATTTTATGTGTTCCTTACAATGAATCCGTCAATCGAGGGAAGTGCGTACATGTGTATCGGTAGCCATTTACTCTGATACTACAGGTTCCACCATTTATACACGGGATGCCTTCATATTCATGACTATCTGTTTTAAAAAATCGCCACATTTTAAGATTTGTTTTTAAGATAAAACATAAGTCGGAATTACATTAAATATAAAATTAATACAGAACCAACGTTTAAAATGACCAGTCATGAAGAGAAAGCATTTACATACTTTTAATTGTCTGACATTAAACTTAAAGTTATAGTTGAGTTTTGGTAGAGAGGGCGCTACACAAAATAATTTTTGTGTGAGATAATGAAAAACTGAGTGTTAAATTTGAAAGAGCATACCATTTTAATGGCAGAATAAACATTATTTGATCAAAATCGGTTCAGAAACGGCTGAAATATCCATAAACATGTCCATTTGTAATAAATCTGGGGCCCCACAAGTATTCGATAAGGCCATGAAAAATAAATGGTTGGATTGGCGTAACCCGCCCGCCCCTAAAAATACCGGCGCTAATGCACGCCGACCCTAGAAGATTTTTCTGAATTTTATTTTTAAAAAAAATAAAAAAAATAAAAAAATAAAAAAATAAAAAATTGCAATAGAATTTGCAATTGCGATGTGTTATGTGTGTGTTTTTGTGTATTTGTGCGAAGAAAAAAAAAAAAAAAAAAAAAAAAAAATCCCTACCGACCTACCCTAATTTTTGGTTGCCCGTTACGCCAATCAAACAAAAAATTTTTTTTTGGCCTAATTTTTAGCCGTTAAAATTCGTTTTAAATTGCTTCCTCTTTACAACATTTTTAAAAAGAGGTTGTTATAGATAGTTGTTGATTATCTCTCTATCTAATCACTATTTCAACCAAACATCACATGCACAATATTTTATTTTAAATGGTTTTAACAAATGCCCTTTTTTAAAGCGCCCTCTTTAGTTTAAACAGCTCTTTTTAAATGATAACATTCATTTTGGGTATATACTTTTCTTTGGATGTTGAAGTTCAGGAAAGGACAAATTATAAGGAAATTTTGAGTAGAATAAAAAAGTTGTTGTCTTGGTGGAAACAAAGAGATTTAACTTTAATGGGGAAAATCCGATTGATAAAAACGTTTATTTTGTCAAAATTGATTTATGTATCGGCGCTGACACCAATACCGAATTGGGTATTTCAAGATTTGGATAAATTGGTTTTTGACTTTTTGTGGAATGGAAAAGATAGAATTAAACGAAATGTTATGTTCTTGGATTATTGTAAAGGTGGACTTAGACTAACAGACTTTCATTTATTTATTTTAGTGCAAAGGATTATGTGGGTAAAGCGACTCTTAACGGGGGATGCAAAATGGGATGGAAACAGTATTTTAATTATTTAACTAAAGATGCTGGAGGAAGTTTGATATTTTATAATAATGCAACCAACCATATATCTGAATTAGTATTACCGGCATTTTATAGAGATATGTTGGGCGTTTGGATGGCCACGAAAACGTTTTTGTTAAAAAAAGATACATCTAAAAGGAATGAGATTATTTATAATAATAGATTTGTTTATATTGATGGTCATGTTCCTTTTGATGAACAACTATTTAAAAAAAAATGTTTATAAGTTGCATCATATTATCGATGGGGAAGGCATTATAAAAGCAAATGAGGAATTTCAAAGAAAGTGTTTAAATACTTTAGAAATCACAAAAATACAGCGTATTTTTCTTGGCATTCCCCCTTCATGGAAACAATTTTAAAATAAAAATACTCACTCAAATATAGATAGGGAATTATATATGGACTTTTTAATTTTTGAAAGGGTATATTTGTGAGATCAAATTACTTCAAAAATTATATATGCATTTTTATTAAATAAGAGAGCAGAAAAATCATATGCAGAACGAAATTTAGAGCAGATTTATAATATTAATGGGAAATATATACAATCAATATTCGTAAGACTTAGAAAATGCACTTTGAATAGTAAGCTTCGAGAATTTCAATTTAAAATGCTTTATAATATTATATATACTAAATTACATTTACATAAATTTAAAATGGTTAATAGTAATTTATGTTCTTTTTGTGGTAAATATGAAGAAACTTACGAGCATTTATTTTGTCTTTGTGAGAAATTAAAACCAATTTGGGAAGAATGTGGGAATCTATTTAATTTAGTAGAGATTAAAAATATAAATTGGAAAGGTATCCATGTAGGGATAATTGAGTTAAACATAGGGAAGGAACAGTTATTAAATCATATCATAATTTGGATAAAATATATGATATTTATAGACAGTAAAAATCAAAATAAACCACCAACTCCTTTGGAGATTAAGAAAAGATTATTAGAAAATAGAAAGGAGGAGAAGAAATTAGCTGGAGACCGAGGTACTCTAACATATCATTTTAGAAAGTGGGACAATTTAGAATAGCTTCGTGCAGAACAAAGTAGGGAAGGCGAATAAAAGCAATGAAATAAACATGGCTGATAATTGGTCGAGATTCTCACAAGATGTAGGCATTTTTCTGTGGATGTGTGTGTGGGTATGTGTGTATGTAAGTGCTTGTATAGGTGTTTTTTTTTTTGGGGGGGGGGGAATGTTTTTTTTTCTCTCCTATTTTCCCCTTTTTATGTTTATGCTTTCTTCATGCATGCATGTTTCATGCTTTATTTGATGTAAATAGTAAACGTTCATTTGTATTATTTAGATCATGTTAGATGTGAATGTAAAATCATATTATATATAATTATGTAAACATGCAAATTATTTTATGCACTGATTTTGTTATTGCTTGTTATTGTTATTTTGTTATTGTTTGTAAAAAGCAATGGAGAAAATAAATATCTTTGAAAAAAAAAATGCATTAACTTAGTAGTTAGTATTTTTAAATTCCTTTTGAGCACGGTGGAGTTATAACTATTAGTTTGTAATGTAATGGTGCAGGTTTTGGTTACTAAAATTAAGTTTTACTAAAACTGAACTCTCTCTACCAGAACTCAACTATCCCTTTAAAATACAGGACACAAACTGTAACTGTAGATTACAACAACAAAAACAAACCTATAGATAATTTTCTGAACATTCGAATGCCAGTCATTGCTAAAATAAAAAAATAAAAAATGAAAAATGAAAAACAGACGGTTACAGTTTATGAATTATCTTTCCCAAGGAACAAATATATTAGTTTGTTTTTAAATCTAAATCCGTACAATTTTAAATCTTAAATCCTTAAGTTGGGCAAAAAAGGTAAATTTCATGCAACTTGTTTGCTTTATTTCGCATCGGCGTTCCATGCTCCTAAAAAAGTTATTTATAGCGGAGCGGAAATGTGCGCACGTGTCACCCGGGTCATGACATCACAAGCAGGACCGCAACACGGAGGAACGTGCATGGTTTATATGCAGAGCCTATGACTTGCTTGTAAAACAAACTTATTTTTGCTTGTAAATTGAGGCTTAAAGTCATACCTGTAAAGTGTCCAAATCCACGAAAATTACTTGGAGCTTCCTCGTTTCTCTTCTACCGTGTTGTTTAGCTTATGGTAAAAGAAGAATAAAATAGGGTTTGATTTTTTCAAATGTCCCTTTAGTATGAAGATAATTATCATTTAAATCTTTTATTTCAATCACGTTGATTAACGTTTTTGATAAAAAGTACAATTGTCCTAGCTGAGAACGTCCGCATGCAGCACCGTGAGAACATTCCGGAGATTGAACTTTGAGCCGAGCGAGTGCAAATTCCATGAATTATGTACTACGTGTGTAAACATACAAGGGTGCGAATATCTCAAACGGATCATTCATTACTGCGACAAATGTATGGCAGACCATCAGTATTCGGTCATAAAATATGAACTCAATATTCGTTTTTTTCACTAGGTAAACAGTGTTCGTTTTCTTTCAAACTTTCACAAATCTTTCAATTGTATTTTACAATGATATTGATATAGGATTGAAGTCTCAAATGTCATTTTGTGCAATATCTGACACTTTACAGGTATCACTTTGCCTAAGAAATTAATTGTAGCAGGATGCAGCTACAACTGAGTGTATATCGTCCATGATATAAACTTAAACAAATGTTTGCAAATATTGAAACAAATGAAAATAATGTCTCTCTGTCAACGTGAGTATTGCACTCAGCGTGAACGTCCATATGACCGAGCTAAACTGCGATTGCCTGCATGTGACGTCACAAAGATGACGTCATTTTTTCGCCCGGGTTCCGAAAGTGAGCTTACAAGTTGATTTTTTTATTTTACAGGGTTTTCCCACGAGGAAAATATGTTTTATTAGTAATCTTCATGAAAATCTACCTTAGATACAGTAAAACACAATTTCGAGGCAATTTTCTTGTCAGAATACTTTTAAGTGTACAAAACATATGGGAAGTAGTCTACAACTTTGCCAGTGTGTGTTGCCAATTTGAATTATTCGTAGAAATAAATGGCTATTTTAAAAGATCCATAGGTTTCTTTTTTCTTGACCGATTGTGCTCAAATGATCAGGGACTATTCATAGTTAGTGTATATTAGTGCATGCAACAGTTTCACTGGATTTCATTGTCCTTTAAAGGGATCTAGTAACTTTGTTGAGATGTGCAAAAACTGATGAATGGTTGATGCAATGTATACTGTTGTTATCTCATATGTCCTCAGGGTATTGTGTGAAAATTTCAGGTCAAATGGACAATGTATGGCCAAGTAATGAGCGAAAATGCAAAGTGATATTGGGTGATATTCACCAACTCACTGCATTCACTTTGTACAGGGATGAAAATCTCGCCCGGAGATTTTCTTATCTAAATACTTCAATCATACATATCTTTGTAATGAAAGGGAAATTTGAAAAACCGAAAGCTGTCCCATGATTTTATTGTTAATACGAATACAACAAGGTATAAAGGAACCGCTAGAATTACAATTTTATTTTGAGGATTTGGACAATGTTACTAAGTCCCTTTAAACATTTCCGAAAAAAAACATTCGATTTGAAAATCGCTTAATATCTTTTTGTTATCAAATGCAAACAATAGGTCATTTATATCATTTATAATTTCATATTTATATAGAATCTACATGGAACTCTGACTAGATAGGACTTTAGCAAGGCATAATTAGAGAACCATTCACATTCTATAAAATGGTTAAAATTTAGATATAGGCCCCCCCCCCCCTCATCCTTCGAAATATCCTTACCGCCACCACCTCGAAAGATCCTCATCGACACGGCGACACCCCCTCCCCCCTCGAAAATTCTCTCCGCCACCGAATTTCAATCAAAGAGAATAATTATTGTTGTCATGAATTGCAACTAGAAGCATTACCTGGATTGAAGTTAACATAATAAAGACAATCGGAAAAGTTGTTAACGTTAGTGGTCAAAGACTCACATTTATGTAGAAACTAAATATGAACTTACTGACATTGCAGTATGTTGCTGTATATCCGGGGATGCATGTACATGTGAATGCATTCACTCCGTCAGAACATGTTCCACCATTTCGACACGGTGCGCTAGCGCATTCATCGAGATCTGTTGAAATAATACCGACACATGATACGAATTTAAGATCTCTGAATATCTCTTCTTCCAAATGCAAACAATAAGTAATTTATTTGTATTTATTAATTATATCAATAAAGAAATGACATGGAAATCTGATTAGATAGGACCTAGCTGGGCATAAATTATGTAGGACACATACTAATCAAAATACAGTTAAAGGAACTACAGCATTTAGATGGCCTAATTTTCACAATTAGGCTCTTTATACGTAATTGTTCATCAAGAAAAACAATTTGGCAGTCATTTCCCATGACATCAATCAATTTTGGGGTAATTATTAAATATCTAATTGTCCTGGGAACGCCCCTTTTAAATCGCCAAATTGTGACGTCATCTAGAGAACGAACTAATGAATTAAATTCTGCAGATGACGTAAGCCAATGAGTTGTCAATATGTTAATCATGCTGTCGATTCTGGACACTACATGTGGGCGGGGCGTAAACTGGCCGCTAAGTGAGATTTGGCATTAGAATATTAGTCTTAAATCACTACTGTGTTTATTTTCATGGATTTGTTTTTCGGCAGACCTATTTTACAAGTCATCAACTATGGGATAAGTGCCAAAGTACGTTGTAGTCTTTAGTTCCTTAACAACAAAATAAACAGCTAAGAACTAATTAATATACCTTCACTAATGGGCAGTTATTGCAACTTAAAATAAACCGAACACAAAAAGTAACTTCACCCCTAAGCAATTGCCCATAATTTCATAAACCAATAATCGTTTCAAGATTCGTCTTGCCAATATATCCATATGGTAGTTAGGAAAACAATGTGTAAAAATACGAGGTAACCATTAATCCATGGTTGAGTGAGCACAAATTACAGAAAAATATTAATATTTCAAAATTCGCAAAAGTATTATCATCATTACAAATTATTGAGAGTTGGACAATTTCAAAATGCACTGTTTTATAATTGCAAATAATGCATTTTACCACATATGCCATCTAAAAATCAAAATGAATGGAAATATCAAACAGCAATGTTTCATAAACCATGATCAATGCATTTCGCCACATGTGCGGATTCACAACAATGTACAGGCACGCGCAATACCTTGTGACTTTTGAATTGGGCCATTTTGTCTATAATCTGTGCTCATTCAGCATAAAGTAATGAATATCTCTGATTTTCGCATATATCGAAGATAACAACAGTACCAATATTGTGGTAAGATGACATCTTGAAACAATAATCGGTTATGAAATTATGAGCTTAGGGGTGAAGTTACTTTTTGTGTTCGGTTTATAAAAGAAAATGGAATTGTATTCAAGCAATGACGGTTCCCGTAAAGTATAATTTTAAAAGCAGATTACAGATAATAATTGTTTTGGTCAAGATTAACACGTGAAGTGAAACTTAATGCATTACTGTAATTGAAATGAAGAGCGCGTACACAATGATCGGCAAAGTGTTTCATTTTCAGCAGTGGACGACATGTATATAGAAACTGAATATGAACCTACCAGTGCACAATTGTCCTGTATATCCAGGGTGCATGAACACGTGAATGCATTTACTCCGTCAGTACAGGTTCCACCATTTTGACACGGGCCGCTAAAACATTCATTGATATCTGTTGAAACAAAACCGGAACATAGCTCGATTTTAAGATCTCTTAATATCTCTTTTCCAAATGCAAACAATAAGCCATTTGTTTATTTATTATTTTATATCAATACAGTAATAACGGCAATGCATAACTAGGTGGACATTCACATTCTTTTAAATTGTTGAAATTCAGATAGCGCTGGTCTAGTATTATTATAATGTCTCAATACGTCTTTTTGTCTGTAAGTAATTTTTGTATTTATTATTCGATATTGCTCACTTGTAATCACATTATATATTTCTGGTCAGTTTCTCTATACGTTTGAATTAATTATTTGATATTAATACAAAAATAAATGGAACTCGATTAGATAGGACTTAGCAAGGAATATATAACAATGGGAACATTGCTTAGTTCAGATACAGTATCATACGACATGTTTGTATCATAACTATAGTTTACAACAACAAAAATAACTGAGAACTTATTAATATACCTTCATTAATGTAAAGGTTTTGCAATATAAATCTGAACGAAAAATTGGAATCGTATACAAATATTGTCGTTAAGTAGACTCACAAATGCAAAATTACAGATTATATTTTTTTGTTTTATCCAAAGGACAACATTAATTGAAACTACAAGTACATCTGATTTCATAAAAACCTCTTTAAAGGACAATTAACCAAAAACAAACTGTTGCTTGATGAGGAGGAACAATTTCTGAAAGTTAGACCATAATCAGTCAAGAAACAAGAAAACTATCGCCCTTTTCGACTCTTTGAAGATGTCAATTTATTCCTATGGGGAACTCAAATTGGCAATGCACTCTGATAAGTTTGTGGACCATATGTTTTGTACACAAACATTCACATTTTTACAGTATCCTTCCCAGTCACACTTTTCCATTCCCCCAAATCATGATAATTATGCTGTGTATAAATGTATTCTATAATCCTATGCTGAGCTCAAACAAAGAGGAACCATATATTTCGAGAAATTAAACACAATTTGAAAATTAAAGGTATAGAGAAATCCCGGCTTTGATTCAGTTAATAGCTTTAAATAATATGTGCTTTATTGATATACCACACTCTTTCTTTCAAAGAAATCCTTAAGTTGGGCAAAAAAGGTAAATTTCATGCAACTTGTTTGCTTTATTTTGCATCGGCGTTCCATGCTCCTAAAAAAGTTATTTATAGCGGAGCGGGAATATGCGCACGTGTCACCCAGGTCATGACATCACAAGCAGGACCGCAACACGGAGGAACGTGCATGGTTACATGCAGAGCCTATGACTTGCTTATAAAACAAACTTGTTTTTTGCTTGTAAATTAAGGCTTAACTGAAAATGCCTAAGAAATGAATTGTAGCAGGATGCAGCTTCACAACTGAGTGTATA
>JBAMJV010010089.1:0-2500 GCA_037951105.1 Echinarachnius parma
TATGTTGGAAAGATCCTCACACAAGGTGGCTTCTGCCTTGGGGAAGTCATCACTTTGCGTAGTGATACACATGCCGTCTGCATAGTTCAAGCTCCTGGTCTCGGGGTGGATAGGTCGGTCTTTAACGTAGATGTTGAACAGAGTTGGTGGCAGAACGCTTCCTCGGGGGAAGCCATTATTCTGCCTGCGACAACGACTCTTCTTTCCCGACAGCTCGACGAAGAAGCGTATGTCCTCAATCAGGGTCTTCACCATGTTGGTCAGGTGCATGTTGTTAGTCACACCCAGTAGTTTGTGTAGGAACCTGCGATGTACTAAAAAGTGTACTAAATACTGTTCATTATTGTGTTTAGGGCACTATTTTGCCGCCAAATATATGTTCATTACAATATTAATGTATTATTGTACTATATTCAACGAAATGTAAATTAATAAAAGGTCATATTTTCGATAAGGTGTATTGAACACAAGATTTAAAACTAGATTTAAAAAAATATATTTGTTGGGGCTCCAAATCATGTCATCACTTTTTATAGAAATCTTACAAAGTAAATTGAATTGCACTTATTTATTATTATTTTGGGGGCATTACCCAACATGCAAAATTAAATACAGCCTTACTCGATACCGATTGCTGTTCTGTTTTAGGTACAATTTCAATTAAATTTGTCAGATTTAAAATCACCATGACTAATTATTTTTAAAAACAAATCAAACTATCGTGCTCATGCATATCCGCCATATGGAGGAAACTGGGCCATATTTAATATGCATTCATTATTTTTTCGATAAGGTGTATTGAACACAATTTTGTAAAGCTTATTTTATCATGATGGTGATCTTAAATCTGGAAAGTGGCAGGTGCCATTTTTCATGGTTTTTGTACAAATGTAAAATACCAAAAATCACCACAACTAGATTTAAGAAAATATATTTGTTGGGGCTCCAAATCATGTCATCACTTTTTATAGAAATCTTACAAAGTAAATTGAATTGCACTTATTTATTATTATTTTTTGGGCATTACCCAACATGCAAAATTAAATACAGCCTTACTCGATACCGATTGCTGTTCTTTTTTAGGTACAATTTCAATTAAATTTTTCAGATTTAAAATCACCATGACTAATTATTTTTAAAAACAAATCAAACTATCGTGCTCATGCATATCCGCCATATGGAGGAAACTGGGCCATATTTAATTTGCATTCATTATTATACATAATACAGTACAGTTTGCCATTTAAATTGTACGTCAACTAGGTTTTGCTGCAATTCTTAATTTTAACTGTGCCAGAACCACAACAAATAAACAACATTCAGTACATCTGCATTTATTTTAATTAAAAAAAGTACCTTTGTTTCCTAACTGGCCCCCATCAAAGTGGGAATCAGCACTTATCGCATTGACAAGGAATCTTACAAAATGTATCTTAGTAAATTTGTAAATTTGTAAAATTGTAAATTTGTCTTAAAATGTAAAGATTTACGACTTTGGGCACTAAAAACTGTCAAGTTTTATCATTTTGGTGGCTATGTTGGGATGTTTATTTCACCAAAAAATTACATATTACATGATTGGCATTCTTCAGATTTAGAATCAGCACGACATTATCGTCTAAAATCAATCAAAGGCATTTTTTCTCACCAAATGGAGAGAATATGGCCTATTTTATGATTAACTATTTCATTTGTGTATTAAAATACCAATTCATATTTTACATTAAAAATGGGTTTGGCAGCCATTTTGAATGTAAATTATGCCCTAAAAAATCAGTGAAAAACAGTTTTTAGTACACATTTAGTTTAATTTGCAAGGTAGTTAACTCAAGGAACCAAATCCCATTAAATTGGATTTTTGCATTTAAAAAACACCCTCAAGGTTTCTTGTCTGGCACTTGGCAGCTTTGGAATCAGCACCCCCAAATTGACTAGAAACCACCAAAAAGCATTGTATATGTCAAAAAATAAGTTATCGATGTATCCTAGTATATTTGTCTTAAAATTTAGAATTCTACGATTTTTAAGTCCAAAAATGTCAAATTTTATAGTTATGGCGGCCATTTTGGATTTTTTAAATTGACAAAAACACAATACATTTTGTGATTAGAACTCTTCAGTTTTAGAATCAGCATAACAAAACAATCTTAGATCAATAGAAATGTATATTTATTCCACAACAGGGAGACTTGGCCTATTTTGTGTACTAATGATTCCATGTGTATATTGTTACCAATTCATACCGTACATAAACATGGGTTTGGCGGCCATTTTGAATTTAAATTGTGCCCTTTACACAATAATAAACAGCTTTTAGCAAATATGCAGGTTCATTAGAATAATAATTAACTTAAAGAACAAAATCCAATTCAATACATTTGTGCAAAATGTTTTTTTAAATTGAGGTTATATCATTCTGGTGGGCTAAAAGATGCAAATTTCCCTCTTTGGCGGCCATTTTGAATTTTTGCATTTTAAAGAAAAAACTCATGGTTTCGTG
>JBAMJV010010089.1:7500-32500 GCA_037951105.1 Echinarachnius parma
GTAGCGACTTACGTAATACCTATTCAACTGGGGGGATGATCGATGAATAGATGAATGATGAATGAATAGATCACCCCCCCCCCCCCCCCCCCCCCCCCCCCCAGTTGAATGGGTATCAATGACAATCATGTCTACGCCCGTGTATGCATGTAGCCAACAGTTGGTTTGTTTGCATGAGTGGGTGTGTATTCATGCGCTCTCCACAACAAGGTGTCTGTATTTATCAGGCACTGACTTGTAGACCGGCAGCCCAGAGGTCTTTTGTGCATCGAAAAGCGTACTGATTGTTGAACATATGAATATTTAGAGGAGAATGTAACAAATCCAATAATATGAGTCTCCCTGGGTGTATCCGTGGATAAAGGGGTCCTTTGCGCCTCCAAAAGTTGGCCCCTGGGGATTGTCCGATGCTTCTATTTTGTGCGATTGTACAGTGTTAATCGTCGCTCACGACTCGCCGCGGCGGGGTAAGCGCATCGTAGACAATGGAGAAATCACTGATGCATGTTACCTTTTTCGAACATTTTACGATGCCTGTTTTGAAAGACAAAATACACGTCGATGCATTGGGGATTATATCCAAAACGTCTTGCAACTTAACAAATATGTCTTACAGATTACAGAATACTGATAGCACGTTTGAAAATGCCAAAGGCCATATAAATACATTTTAATGAACCCATCGCCAAAACAAGATCAAACAGGGCTTCCACTTACCAATTAATTTTATGACATTACATAAACACCCGTCTAGAAAATAATCGAACAGGGCACACACAAACACACACACACACACATTCACCTATCGAGGTCGCCTCCTTTTGCGTTATAAGCCGATTTGAGATCCTGCGAGAGAATGTCTATTGTCCTCTACATGCAGCTATGGCGCCAATACACACATAAAACTGACCTTTACGATTTTGTGCAGCGATCGTGTCCGTCTCTAGGTCTGGGTTCATATATAACATTTACGTACGGACATACAATTTCTGAAAGTGGAAGCTAATTTTTTTAAAGACAACTTTAACGAGTCGATCTTCAACATTCAGAGGCATCTGTAGGGTAATTCAACGGATGACATTTGTATCCAATATGTATTCTGTACTCTGTAAGACATATTTGTTAAGTTGCAAGAGGTTTTGGATATAATCCCCAATGCATCAACGTGTATTTTGTCTTTCAAAACAGGCAACGTAAAATGTTCGAAAAAGGTAACATGCATCAATGATTTCTCCATTGTCTACGATGCGCTTACCCCGCCGCGGCGAGTCGTGAGCGACGATTAACACGGTACAATCGCACAAAATAGAAGCATCGGACAATCCCCAGGGGCCAACTGTTGGAGGCGCAAAGGACCCCTTTATCCACGGATACACCCAGGGAGACTCATATTATTGGATTTGTTACATTCTCCTCTAAATATTCATATGTTCAACAATCAGTACGCTTTTCGATGCACAAAAGACCTCTGGGCTGCCGGTCTATTGGTGTCACTCAGAGCGCCCTAAAGCAAAAACTACACGACCAAATTGCTGATCTTGGTATCGTTTTTGATTGGAAAGGACACCCTATCCGATGGACATAATCATTTTGTTACTATATTTTGGGAAGTGCCCCGTCCGTTTTTTGGGGGGCTACCCTGTATAGGGGGTCATTTTCTCCTCGAGAAAGATCATGGCCTCTTTGCAGAAAGAGATACAATCGATTGTAAGTTACAATTGATTGTATATAGTCAGGAGATTTGCGCATTTAGAACACAAGTCAAGACATGATGTGACTTACAATTAATTGTAACTACAATCGATTGTATCTCTTTCTGCAACGGGGCCCATGCAGCACATTTCAATTTTGTAACTAGTCTCAGGGGCGGATCTAGCTTTTTGCTAAAGGGGGGGGGGGGGGGATTGGATCTAGCTTTTTGACCCAATGACGATGCGGATACTGTGTGGGTCTAGACACATGATGGCGTTTTTCTATGCACATCACATTTTCACTTGGCAGCCCAAGGGGGGGGGGGGGGGGGGGGGGTTAAACCCCCTAACCCCCTACCCCCGTAGATACACCACTGTCTATGCAGCAAACGATCCTTTTAGTTGCCAACTATAATAAATTACTCATATCAGTAGTTATAGGCGAAGAAAACTTTGTGTTAATCTCGCTCCCATTTATGCTTGGTTTACACCATGTCCCCGGCGGCCAAGGCAGCCCCGTTTCAGGCCACCGTGGAAAGAATGGGATGGACGTGAGACAACGCGGGGGGACGGAATGGGCAAACGTGACTGCCGTGTACATGCCGGGCCAGATTTTTAAACTGTCAACAAATTTGCCACGGCAACCTAGCAGGCCGTAGTAAAACGGGGTGAACGCAAAAAAACGTGACAGGCCGTAACAAAACTTGGAGGCTGTCCGTAGTAGGACGGGAAGACATTCCCCGACATCTCGATCACGGTCCTTTCCCGTCCTACTACGGACAGCCTCCAAGTTTTGTTACGGCCTATTACGTACTGTCACGTTTTGTTGCGTTCACCCCGTTTTACTTTGGCCTGCTAGGCTTCTCATCCGCACCGTGACTGCCGTGGCAAATTTTTTGACAGTTTAAAAATCTGGCCCGGCATCCACGGTAATCGTGGCCTGTCACGTTTGTCCATTCCGTCCCCCCGCGTTGTCTCACGTCCATCCCGTTTTGTCCACGGTGGCCTGAAACGGGGCTGCCGTGGCCGCCAGGAACATGGTGTAAACGCACCATCAGTGGGGGGAAGGCCCCCCCCCCCCCCCCACGGCCCGTCATGGATACCGTGGTAGACCGTGATAGACCGTGAGAAAACTTGGCAAGACCTAACAAAACTTGAATACAGAGGGAAAATTTGTCAAAATTTCACGGCGCACTATTATACGTTTTGGGCAAACGGGGCTGCCGTGGCCGCCGGGGACATGGTGTAAACCTAGCATTATCTGGCCTTTTAAAGGTGTATTACAGGTTTGGTTTAGAGGGCACCTCAAGAAATTATTAATTTGTGAGGTATATGACAAAGCACGTGATTTTAAAGACGAACTAAATTTGGTTTAATCAAAGTCGGTTAAAAAAACCAGTTCAAATACCATGAATATATCGGATCGTTATAAATGTTGGGCCGCAATATGTATGGGATAATTTCAGATCATAATTGTGTTATGCCTTCACATTTGCAAAATATACCAAAGTGGCTTTTATTTTTTACTCTCTATCACATTCACAATTTTGGAAAATTAATAGTTAAAACTTTCACGTGTCTATATAAAGACAGGGTGTACAGGACGCCTTCTTGTTTGGCTGGTTTTTAAATGCATGAAAACAGCCTTCCATAACCTACTTAGCCATTCATATTATGTGTTTTGTGGCCATCCGAGCATGATTGAGTTATATATCTTACAATTTAGTTACCAAACGTTTGACCAGAACAGGCAGAACTGTACTATCCTAAAGTACTAGTGTATAGTGTGGACAAAATTGCTCCGATTGGTCCCTGGATGCATCGAAACGGGATCGAAACGGCCGCTCCCAGGGGCCAGCTAGAATCGAGCTCTTTGTTTGTCCAGGTGCTGTTGTTGTTGTTGTTGTTGTTGCTGCTGCTGCTGCTGTTGCTGCAGAATTTCTGTTGTTGTAGTTGTTGTTGTTGATGAAGATGTTGTTCATGTTGTTGATCATATTGCTGTTTGTGCTTTTGTTATCGGCGTAGTGTAGTTTTGCAGGAAATGAGATACAAATTTAGGCTCCATTTCAGACTCTGAAAATGATGTAATATATTTGATTTATTTTTTATTTGCTAATCTTAACCTAGAAATCAAAATAGTGCAATACTAATAAAATAAGACAAGTTGTTATTTTTTTTATTTGCATTGTATATTATATAATGAAAGTTTAGGGTATGCGAGGGGTACAATAATGTAATAGACAAGTCTGTGTATAGGCTATGTCGCGTTCATTCTTATCTCCCTTGAAAAATATTCAAAATAATGTAACTCAGACATACTGTTGTAAATTGAATAATAGAAAATTTGAATCTATATTGCACCGTTTACGGATGGGAAATATTGGTTTAAATACTAATTTAGTAGTAATAAATAAGCATGAAACTGGATTATGCTCACATTGTGGATTGTTAGAAACTTTAGAACATTTTTTATGCCATTGCCCTCAATATTTGATTGAGCGAGCAATGTTGATGTGTGAATGTGGAATAACACATCAAGATCATATTGTATTTTTGTTAAAATCTGAAGTTTTAGCTCACCAAAGAGCATTGATAGATTATGTCATTAGGACAAATAGATTTTGATTGATTGATTGATAATTATTTTGTATGAAGTATTTAATTTTGCACACGCACCTTTGAAAGGCCAATCTGTTTGCTTTACTCTTGTATTGTATGAATATAAATATTTTGTTATGTATGTTGGAAATTCGGTTATGAGAAAAGAAAAAAATATGGCATTGACCTGCCTTGTCTGTGTATCGGAGGGGCCTAGGCTATTAAAGCTGAGAAGTCTGCTCGACGTACGGAGCCGGATTGGCCAGATGATACCTAGACAGCGGACAAGGAAAAGCGATTGATTCCCCACATTTATATATTCTCAATATAATTTAATTTTGGTCCTGTTTATATGAGGGAAAAAAAAAATGAAACGTGTATATAAAAAGATACATATTATATATTATTTTAAAAGGAGCAATTAGTTTGAGTTGAAATAAATAAGACAAAAGAAAGAAGGAAAACAAAAAAAGATTGGCGTAAATATTCAAAATGAATGAAGAACGCCAATAAACTTAAAACAACAACAACATTATGACCCGATGTCGACCCAACTGCCTAGGGGCCTCGAGCAGTCACGTACGTCCCGACGCGACCGGCTCGGCCGACGCTTCCCCGTACCATATCAGTAGCATCTCTGATCGCCCGCGCGCATATCAGCTGTACCGTTCGTCCTCTGGCGGCTGGCGCTCGCATGCGACTCGCGTAATTGTAGCAGTTACAATGATTATGTCTGGATTTTGAGAAGCTTCTTGTTATTTATACACTCAATTCAATGATCGATTTAGACCTTTAGTCTTAGACTAAGAGCGAGATCGAGAGAGGGTGGCGAAGTTGATTTCATAAGTTCATTCTCAGCTCACGGAAGGTCACTGACACACAACAGGCAGTGCCAGTGGCACTGGATGGCTGCACTTTACTGCACTGCACACATGTTTTGAACTGGGAAGATGTGGACTGTATTTGCAACATATATTCTGTGCATCTTGACTGTGGCGAGCAGTCAGAGGGGTGAGATCAATTTGATAATAAGGGCAGTTGCCTGAGACCATCTGGTCTGATTGATGATGATGATGATGATGATGATGATGATGATGATGATAATGATGATGATGATGATGATGATGATGATGATGATGATGATGATGATGATCACTGGCGTAAATATGTTCGGAAAGCACAATGCTTTGGGGGGTCGAGCAATTGTTCACAAACAATGCTCGCCCCTCCAATGCATTGTGTTTTCCGAACAGTTTTACGCCAGTGATGATGATACCAATGATGATGATGATGTGATGATGGTGGTGATGATGAAAAGGTGATATCAATGGTGGTGATGAAGCAGAACTAAAGGAGGTGTTAGTGATGATGGTGGTGATGATGAAAAAGGTGATATCAATGGTGATGATAATGAGTAGGAGTTTGGTGATGATGATGATGATGATGATGATAATAATGATGGTGCTTACATGATGAAAACGGTGATATCAGTGATGATGATGATAGGGTGATATTGATGATGATGATGATGACAATGAAAAAGGTGATGATGATGAGGATGGTAATGATGATGATGAAAAAGATGATATCAATCATGATGATGAGGAGGAGTATCGTGATGATGATGTGGAATCAACTTGGAATTAACAAATCCAAAGCATCTCATGTACTTACAAAAATTACAATATTAAATATGTATTTTTCATATAAACAACCAATAATAGAAGAATTCTAAGTATTCTTTTCATGTGATGAAGTAGTCATGAGCAGCTCGCAGAAATAACTCAGTAACTGCTCGATCATTCTTATTTCATCTTGAACTATACATTGTACTCTCTATTTAGTTGCCCGATCAGGCAAGCAGACTAGACAATGTATGAAATGTTATTTTCCCCGGGCAAGCGGGTGAGTGCTAGTGTCAAGCGCTGCTCTGCTGGTCAATGTATTGTTTGTAACTTATTTCTTGCATCTTGTGTTCTCTTCTTTCAGAAAATGATGTTCTTCTTACTGGTGATTATGCCACTCTCAGTGGTGGGAGTCTAGCTGTCTTTCACAATGGATCCTGGCATTCTGTGTATGATAGTTTGTTTGGAATCGAAGACGGTGATGTAGTTTGCAGGTAAAAAACTAAAAAGATCGACTTAATGGGGCTACCCATTTGTCTACAGGAACCTGGCGGGTCCTGTATAAACCCGTTCCTTACTAGACATTGCAACCCTCATAATGTATACAGGGCCGTATTTTAGAATGGATCATTCTGTGTATGATAGTTTGTTCAGAATGGAAGACGCTGATGTAATTTGCAGGTAAAAGACTAAAAAGATTGACTTAACCAATTTGTCTATGGGAACCTGTATTAAATAACAGTATAGGGAAACGCCCCATAAAAAGACTAAAAAGATTGACTTAACCCATTTGTCTATGGGAACCTGTATTAAATAACAGTATAGGGAAACGCCCCATACACACAACAAAAACGAAAAATTCATTATTATAATCACCCTAAAATTGTCCGCTCGAAAAAGGCGGAACCTGGGGGGGGGGGGGCACTGATGTATAATGTAAGACAGGTATGTGCCGCTTACAAGACCCCCCGTTTTCACACCTGATTGCCGCTCTCAAGATACCAGATTTTCAAAAATTGCCGCTCCATAGACCTTTAGAATGACTTGGCTAGGTAGTTGAGTAGCGCCAAGTCCATTATTCTTCTTCTAGTCAGCTCCTTGGACCACCAATGCCACCATTTGAGGGTTTCTTAGGTCTTTGGTAGCTCCAAGTCCATGTATTTTGTAGTTTTAGTCTGCTCCTTAGACCCCTTAACTCCCGTATCAGGGTTTTTGTAGCTCCAAAGACCCTTTATTTTGTGCTTGTAGCCGGCTTTTAAGACCCCCATTTCAGAGTTCTGTGAGGCACACCCCCGTCAAAAAATAATTTGAGTGCCGGCCCCCCAGGGGCGGAACAAATATTGTTAAAATCCTTTTTTAAAAATTGCAATCATGTTATGAAATTCATGCACAAGGAAATAACTTGGTATCTACCTGTTTCATCATTCTTATTTCATCTTGTATCTTTGATCAGAGTTTCACCATAGTTTCCATACGTTTTACTTGTTATAATATTACAGACAACTTGGATTCAGTGGCGCATCCAGAATCTACAGTGGACGAAAAACTCATCGAAAATTTGGTTTGCTGGACTTGGAGTACTATGAGCACTTTGTTACTAATGTAACCTGTGCTGGAACTGAATCATCCCTATCTGGGTGCACTTACACCACCAGTCCCGAAGGCGAATTTCGGTTCCAATATGCAGGTGTCGAGTGTGAGGGACCATTGACAGGTACAGCAGTGCTCGATGCTTTCTTTTATTACTTAATGGCCAAGTCAGGCTGTTGAAATGATTTTATTCCATTTTTGCATCTTTTCATATGATATTTAAATATCTTCGCCGACCCAAAGTAAAATTCTACTGGCCCCAGGCTAAAAAACACCCAGAGCCCCAGGTGTCTTTGTGCCATATACTTTTCTAAATTATAAAACATTGTACTTAACAGTAAATGTGAAGTTTGTGATATACATGTATACATGTTCTAGCTTTCTTCGTTCAACGCTACTCAGCCATAGCATGCATGTCCTTAATATATTTTGTCTTCATTGGTTGTTCTCATGTGTATAAATGTGCAGTGTGGACTCGGTAGGATTGGAGCATGTGTGCATGGATTTAGGACTCTAAAATGGCATTGATTATGATGCTAGAGCCATATTAGGCACTGTATAAAACTATACTTTTATTTAGAGCTAATATTATAACTCTACAATACATTATATACAGTATTAGAGACACTGTATAAATCAGAACCTTTATTAGAGCTATTATACATCTCTAAATTCTATATTAGGTGCTGTATGAATCAATACTTTTATTGTAATTGATTAATTTATATCAATATAATTGATTGTATAAATCAATACTTTTTATTATGATTGATTAATTGATACCAATATAATTGATTGTATACATCAATACTTTATTTCTAATCAATCTCTAATCTCCTTCGTATAGTTCGACTAACTGGCAGCAATGACCCACACATTGGGGCTGTCCAGTTCCAGAGAAATGGCAACTGGACCTACCTATGCGATGGAGAGTGGACGCTCTCTGATGCCCACGCAGCTTGCAGGAATCTGGGCTTTGATTACGCGATGGGGATTCCTTCACTGGACTCTGTGGACCTAGGACTAGAGGGTGGGACTGGAATAACAACTAATATCAGCTGTACTGGGTTTGAAGGTAGGGATGATGGGTTGTCATAGGATGAGAATTGGTTATGGTGGTGAAGAATATGATGAAGATGATGATGATGATGTTGCTGGTGATGATGGTAATGATGATGATGATGATGATGATGATGATGATGTTGCTGGTGATGATGGTAATGATGATGATGATGAAGAATATATGATGATGATGATGATGATGATGACGATGATTACGATGATGATGATGAAGAATATGATGATGGTGATAATGGTGATGATGATGATGATGATGATGATGATGATGATGATGGTGATGATGATGATGATGATGATGATGATGATGATGATGATGATACGAGTAATTGTGATATTTATGATGATAGCTATGCTTAAATAATGATGGTGTTAATGATTGAAAAAACATTACAGCTGTTGGTGATAATGGAAATCTCTATGTGATGAGTGATGATTATTATGCCTCTGACAATGCTAAATTTTATATTTTTACTTTGTTGCCATTTTTATATTTAAACAAGCTCAATTTCCTAAATTATATTATGAATTCAAAGTATCAAACGTTTTTGAAAAAAAACTCGAAAAAAGAGAAGAGAAATTATACTGTAGTTATTCCTTATATATTTTTGATGAAAAATGATGAATAAGCGCTTAGAGGCTGCTCTGCATTAGGCGCTATATAAATATGATCTATCATTATTATGAATTCAGAATTTGACAATTTTCTTCAATATTTATTCCCTCAGATGACTTGACTGCCTGCTCCTCTTCTTACAACTACAGTATTTCATGTACGAAGGATGATGAACATTTAGCGGTGGTGAATTGCTCTTCTCAGCCAAAACAAAGGCTAGGTACGTATGCTATTCTATGCTTATGTCTTAAATGGTAGGGAGGCATTATGTTTTCAGGTTATCCATGTGTTCATATAACCCCAAATTCAAAATGTTCTGTCAGGGACGGGTTTCAGGAGTTTATAATTCTGAGTCTTGTGCACAATTTAATACCAACTTAAATATTTTTAAAAAAATGGCTTGTGGGCCAGATTTCAAATTTCGTTCCATATATATTGTGTATCACCTTTTGACTTGAAATAAAAGTTAAATGAACAGACCTTAGAATGTTGAGTATTAGCATTAATACATGGCTTTTTATTGTCCATATACCATCATTTGCAAAAGTTTAAGACCACCTGGGAATTTGTGGGTATTTCAATAATTTGGAATGCATTCTTTTGTATCATTGAATGATTACATAACATGTTTACTACAGTGGTCAGTAGCACAATGTTAATGAGCAGTTCAAGTGTGATACAAAGGTTATGCGTTGAAAATAAAAGTATGTCTGAAAAATAAATATGTTTAACTTTGTTTTTTCTTTGAGTTATTGCATTTTGGAAGAGTGGTCTTAAACTTTTGCAAATGATGGTAGATGAATATGTCAGATCAGTCGTCATCGGAGAATATATCCGGAAGAGGGTTGTGTTGAAATGTCCTTCAATGGTCAGTGGGAATGTCTTTCAGACTAACACCATGTTATACAAACAAACCTGTGTAGATTTAGCATGCATGTGTGTTTACATGGCTAGTATGCTCCCTAGGGAGTTGATATGGTGCACAAGATAATTGGGTGGGGGGGGGGGGGGGTTTGAACTGTACCTGATGACCAAGGATAGTAATAATGCTACACTGCATATATGCCCTGTATTAAGCGCTACATAAATGTTAAATATCTATTATTACCATTATTATTACATGTCTCCATGTATATAGCATGTATGTGTGTTTACATGGCTTGTATGCTCCCTATGGAGTTTGAATGGTGTACAAGAAAATTAAGCAGGTTTTAACTGTACCTGATGACCAAGGGTAACAATAATGCTGCACTGCTTAGAAGCCTTGAATTAAGCGTTATTATTATTGTTATTAAAAAGTTATTGTTATTAAAAGTGATGAACGGTTGAAACAATATTGTTATCTGATATGTCCACTTGGTGTTGTGTGAAAATTTCAAGTTAAATAGACGTTATATGGCCGAGTAATGATCAAAGATGCAAAGTGATATTCTCTAACTCATTGCACTGACGTTGTGCACGGTTTCAATGATCCAGTGGATAATTTAATATCTGAACACTTCAATCGTAAATATCTTTTTAACGAAAGGGAAATTCGAAAAAAACAAAACGGCTGTCCCATTCTTTTTTTGTTAATACAAATACAACAAGGTGTGAGGGAACCGCTAGAATTCCAATTGAATTTTTAGGATTTGGACAATGTTACTAAGTCCCTTTAATATTATTATTATTATTACATATCTCCATAGGTGAGAATGTGAGATTGGTCGAAGGGGAATATCCGGGAGAGGGTCGCGTTGAGGTGTCCCACAACGGTCAGTGGAAACGCTTGACCTGCTACTTAGACCTGGAGAGAGAGACTGCGGAGGTCCTGTGCAAACAGCTTGGATATGCAGGGCTACTCATGCTGGACATTCCCTACAAGGAGACTCTGCCGGGGCCACCACTATATGAGTAAGTCCAGCTTTGTTGATAATAGTAATACAGTCAAACTTGTCTATAAAGACCACTCAAGGGAGACATTAAAGGTGGTCTTTATCAGCAGGTGGTCTCTATAGATGGTTCATTAACATGTTAACTACATTCAAGGGAGTCAAGATTATTGGTCTCTATAGACAGGTGGTCTCTATAGACAGGTGGTCTCTATATACAGGTTCATTAACATGTTAACTACATTCAAGGAAGTCAAGATTACTGGTCTCTATAGACAGGTGGTCTTTATATACAGGTGGTCACTAGAGCAGGTTAGACCAATATATATTTAGCATTTATAGAGCGCCATGTTTCTATCTGGGTACCATATTCAGAGGTCCATTTTTATTATCCTTTGTCATTAGGTACTGTTCGAACCCATACAATTAATTTGCGCACCATCTCAAATCCCAGGGGAGCGACTAGCCCAAGCTTCTCTACCATACATGGTGCTGCAGGCTAATTATCACCCGACCAAGTACCGATTTATACTCTTGGATAGAGAGCAGCAGTGTGGATTGGAAGCAACCCAAAAAATACACGGGGGAAAAGGGCGATTCGCCCCCGATACCTTTGGAATCGCCCCCATGAGCCACGGCACGGGGGCGGAAAAAAAACAAAAACAAACATGGCATAATCGGATAAATCACATCATGATAATCATTTATTAGACCCTTGAGCAGTGAAAACGATGTAAACAAAAAAAGAGCCCCCGTGAGCCCCAAAATAGCCCTCGTGAATAATTTCACGAGGGCGTTTTTCTCTCTCAAAATTTTCAAAATCGCCCTCGTGAAAAAAAAAGTATTTTTGGGGTTGATTGGAAGCCTTGATGCTAATTTCCAGTGGCCTAAATAGGCAACCAAATATAAACAACATTTTCAATGTTTTTCTTTATTGGGGGGGGGGGGGGGGGGGGGGCACCAGATTCAGGTTTTCGGCCACAAGAATGTTAACAATCTTGTTTTTACTTGCCCAACTGGGCCACAAGGCAAACAGATTAACTTCTAGAATTGCATAAAGCAAATATTCTACAAGTTCTTTTATCATTTGCCATGTAATTGTAAACCTTGGAAGAATAAAAGAAAGATTGCTTCCTCCGTCTCATTATTGTTACTTCAAGGGAGGTGCGTTGCCTTGGTAACGAGAGTAGCATCGCGGACTGCCCCTACGACCTAAGAGCTGAGGGTTCTGAGTGTTACTTCCTCACTGAATGGGATGCCAATATCATCTGTGCAAATGAGACGACTCCCGCGACAGGTATGAAAGAAGAATCTTTAGAGCGTGACGTGACATTTGCTGTGATGACAATTGCCCCATAGGTTTATTGCAAGCTTATTCTTTTACTTAGGGATGCCATATTGCTGGCTCGACACTCGCACTTGCCATATTGCCTGGGGTAAGTAAAAATTGATGTCGGGCAAGTACAATTTCATGAGTGAGCTTTGTTGCCCGAACAGCTTAATAAATTAATGGTAGACTGCAAGAGAAAATATAATTCCTATGTCATCTAGAAGTTAGTGGGCAAGTACATTTTCTGTTTGGGCAAGTCAAAAACTTATGATTTTACTTGCCCAAATGGGACCAGTTTAAAAATGTTAGTGTTGATGCTTGCATATTAAAGGCAACAGCCTGATTTCAGGCCCTGATCACCTAGAAATCCAGACACATTCTAATGATTTTCCAAACAAATAGGTTTCATGGCTAAACTTATTAGGCTCTCGATTTGTCGCGCACTGTTTACTGAAAGTTAGGTGTAGGGAATGATAAGGGTTTGAACAATTTGGGGGGTTTGTGATAGATTAGTCGTGCAGTAAGTCTGAGGTCAATGGACAATAAATGTTATACTAAAGTTAGTCAATGGGGTAATGGATTATGAACTTTTGTTCTGAACTTTCTCCCTCATTGTGCAAATTAAGGGTTGGGCATGACTTGGTACAAAGGTTAATGTGATCTAGTAACTCTGTTGACAGGTGCAATACATCTTCATTTGTCTCATCGTATATAGGATCGATGGTCCGCCTAGTACAGGGCACGACGCAGTACGAAGGTCGACTTGAAGTAGCTGTGGGTCATCGCTGGGGTACCGTTTGCGCCGACGAGGACTGGAACATCAATGCGGCCAACGTGGTCTGTCGTCAGCTTGGATACGAGCCCGCCGTAGCTGCTCCAAAGCTGGCCTACTTTGGGTCAAACACACACCGGTCCTACATGAAGAATCTGGTGTGCGATGGGACAGAGAGCGACTTGAGTCAGTGCGAGTTTCGCGGACCCGACGATGCCACCTGCGATCAGAGAGAGACTGCCAGCGTCATTTGCGGGAATGACTACAAAGAACCAAAAGGTACAATTATTTCAATAATTTCAATTATTCTTCTACATATTTTTAAATTCAGTAGTTTTCATCAATGAGCCTCAATCTTCCTGATCCTTTGAATTTGTCTCTTACAGTAGACATTTTTTTAAAGAAACTTTAAAAACATACAGTATTTATTATATTTATGCCTCCGTAACGAAGTTGCCGGAGGCATTATGTTTTCGGGTTGTCCGTCCATCCGTCCGTCCGTCCGTCCTTCCGTACATACGTCCGTCCGTACGTCCCGTTCTCGTGATCTCAAGAACAGATTGACGGATTCTGACCAAACGTGGTACATGTATGTATCTTGGGGGGCCGATGATCTGATTAGATTTTGGGGTCATGAGGTCAAAGGTCACATAGCTCATTATATTTGCAAAAATAGCTCGTGATCGCGTTATCTCTAGAACGGATTGACGGATTCTGACCAAACTTGGTACATGTATGTATCTTGGGGGGCCGATGATCTGATTAGATTTTGGGGTCATGAGGTCAAAGGTCAAAGGTCACAGAGCTCATTATATATGCAAAAATAGCTTGTGATCGCGTTATCTCTAGAACGGATTGACGGATTCTGACCAAACTTGGTACATGTATGTATCTTGGGGGGCCGATGATCTGATTAGATTTTAGGGTCAAAGGTCACAGAGCTCATTATATATGCAAAAATAGCTCGTGATCGCGTTATCTCTAGAACGGATTGACGGATTCTGTCCAAACTTGGTACATGTATGTTCCTTGGAGAGCCAATGAACTGATTAGATTTTTGGGTCATGAGGGCAAAGGTCAAGGTCACTTGTAGCTCATAATTGACAGAGTACCATCAAAATTGAGTGGACAGAATTAGTTCAGTGTACATGTTGATTTGGGCTTGATATAAATAAATCGCGTAATGGTGGAGGCATCATTTTCGACTGCGCAGTCGAAGATCCATCTAGTTTCACTATGGATTAAATTGGAGAGGTTGTAAAGCACATCGAAGAGTTAATAATTGGAAACGCGCTATAACAGACTTGATTATTATCATTAATTTCATCTGCAGACAATGAGCTTCGACTTGTAGGCGCAGGCCAGCCGTATGAGGGGCGCATCGAGATCGGCATGTGGGACAAGTGGGGTGGAGTCTGCCTGGATGACTTCGGTGACCGGGAGGCCGGGGTCGTGTGCCGTATGCTGGGTCAGAGCGACGGGATCGAGTGGACGACAGACTATGGAGGCTCAGAGGGTCCTGTTGTGATGTCTAGCGTTTCGTGCACCGGTAGGGAGAGCAGCATACTGGACTGCGAACACTACGGACCTCCCGGGCTGTGCTCACCGAATAACTTTGCCGGAGTTTATTGTCACGGTGCTATGGCAGATCCTCAAGGTATGAACTTGTATGTTAGTTGGTGTTGGTTTGTTGGTTGGTCAGTGGGTTGGTGGTTTGGTTGGTCGGTCGGACGGGCGGTCGGTCGGTCAGTCTATCGTTCTGTGCACAGGAGTGAGAGCCACACATTTGATTTCGAACAGAGTGGATCTCTTAGGTTATCAATGCCACGGTGCTATGCCAGATTGTAAGGTGTAAAATGATGCAAGAGAAATGTTTGTTGTGCCTGTTTGAATGAAGTGAGAGCAAAATATAGGTCATTGGACTTTTTAGGGTTGGACTTGCCCAGTAGCCTGAACTTTATTTTTTCAGAGAAATACTGATGATCAGTTATGTTAAAGGGTGTAGATAAAAAATGCCATGTGGTAATTTTCAGCCATTGTTTCCATTCTAATTAGATTTTGACTCTCGCATTGCGGGCGGTCTGGAGGTGGAGAGCGTCGGAAGACCAGAAGTGTTCTACAATGGCACTTGGGGCTACCTCTGTGTCTCTTCCCTGGACGAAGACAGCCTCGACATCCTCTGCCAAGAGATGGGCTACACAGGTACTGACCATTATGCCACCGGCCATGGCCCGTGGACAGTCCTACCGGCCTCGCCTCTGGTCCTAGACTGTAGTCGGGCCAACGGAACGAGTCTGGTGGCCTGCAGCTTCACGGTGAACGAGACGCTGCCAACTGCTGGATGTGGTCTGGGGGGCATCGCCATGGTCAACTGCCACGCGGAGACTATTCCAAGTAAGTAACCATCAGGACATTATCTTGTAGTCCTTGGGGGTATCATCAAGACCCTTTGGAAGTTTGTTGTTTAACCATAAGAAGGTGAATGCACTGATAACACTGGCAACTGCTGGATGAGGTCTAGGGGGCATCGCCATGGTCAACTGCCACGTGGAGACTATTCCAAGTAAGTAACTTGTGGGACATTGTCTTGTAGTCTTTGGGGGTATCATCAAGACCCTTTAGAAGTTTGTTGTTTAACTATTAGAAGGTGAATGCACTGATAACAATGGCAGCTGCTGGATGTCTTCTGGGTTGCATTGCCTTGGGCAACTGTCATGCTGAGAGTATTTCAGGATCAAAGCCTTTGGGGTATCATCAAGGATGTCTTGGGTGTAATGCAGAGGTCAACTTGAGGTGGGGTGTATTCCAAGTAACTATCGGGACATTGTCTTGTAGTCTTTGGGGGTATCATCAAAATACTTGAGATGCTTTTATTTGTTTGAGTCTTTAAAATGAAATCAATGATGATACTGGTGAATCCCACAATCACCAGGAATGTGGGATGCGGTCTGGATGGAATAGTGAAGGACAGCTTCTACTGTATTCAACTTAAATAAGTGCCTATCTTTTATCTGTAATAAAGCTCAATATCAAAGTGGACAATTATTAATATGAAGTGAAAGGATTGCTCAGCATATTTTAAGAGCACAAAACAAATTCAAGGTTAATACGCTTTTCAAATTATTTTGTACCTACTTGCAGTTACCTACGCTCCAAAGCCAGGGCCAGCCAGCCCGATCAAAATCATCTGCATCAGCGTCACCATCATCGTAGCGATGGCTGTATTGATCTCCTACCTTGTACGTTCGTACTGCAATACATCATCCGCCATGGTGGACCCGCCCGCTTCCATGGCAACGATAAGCTACGGCCCGGTGAGCATGACTGACCAGGAGATGAACGGGATGGTGGACTCCGGGATGGTTGATCCCCTGCCGCCGTTTGACCCACCGCCGCCGTACGAGGAGGCAGTAACGAGGGTGATGACCACTGAGATGTGACGGAGTCAATGCATCAATATATTGCAGAGAAACCTGGGTATAAACAGCTCGGATATAATAAACCCTCTTACAGCAAGGTAATTTTGATTGTCCAAGCCCTAGCCCTAGATACAAGGGGAGATGAGAATGATGACCGCTGAGATGTTAGGTGGTCAGTGCATCAATCAATATAATAAAGGGGAACCTGGTTATGAAGAGCTCAGATAAAACAAACCCTCTTACAGCAAGATAATTTTGATTGTCCAAGCCCTAGCCCTAGGTACAAGGAGAGGGAGACAAGGGTGATGACCGCTGAAATGTGAGGTGGTCAGTGCATGCATCAGTGTATAACCTGTTTATAAAGAGCTCGGATATCACAATCCCTCTTAATACAGCAAGGTAATTTTGATTGTCCAAGCCCTAGCCCTAGATACAAGGGGAGATGAGAATGATGACCGCTGAGATGTGAGGTTGTCAGTGCATCAATCAATGTATTTCAGGGAAACTTGGTTATATATAATGAGCCCGGATAAAACAAACCCTATACAAGGAGGATAAATTTGACGAGGAGAGAGAAACAAGGATGATGAAAACTGAGATGCGAGATGTGTATCAATGTGCTGCAGAGGATCTTGGTTAATATTACGAATCCTCTTATAAACAAGGTACCTTTGATCACCCAAGCTCTTTCTTTTCTTTTGGTTCTTTACCTTGATATAATGTGGTGATTTTCAATTCATGTTTTAAATCCAGTAATTTCGAAATTGACTTTCTAAAACTGACATGTCCAATCGCACAATTAGAAGTTCTTATCGCTCTTATCGAGAAAAACTATTCCGTTTGTGCCAATGTGTGTGATATAGCCCAAAAGCCAGAATTTGACTTAAATCTGTATTTCAAACTTGGTGAATTAGAGAATCATTATTTTATCATGGACAAATCAGAATGGATTAATCAACTAATTGAGTTGAATTTTCCATCAATGTTTTTAGATGTAATGCAAATCATGGACAACCAAGAATGATTACAGATATTCTTTTAATTGCCAAATGTTTGTGTGTGTGTGTGTGTGTGTGCATGCGTGCGTGCGTCAGGGATGATAGCAATTTAGATTTAAGAAACAGAATATTTTTGATTGAAATTATCCCATAATTGTATTAGTATATAATGATAGGCCAGTTGACTGAAACAGGCATCCACATACTAACAATTCATGTTAATAAATTATGTGCTTGTTTGTTTGTATGTGTATGTACACATTTGTGTATTGTTTGCACGAGTTTGTATATCTTATCTGTGGGAAGGATTGATGAAATGGTGAGACGTAATTTATTCTTGCCACAAAGAACAGACAACTCTTTTTTTTTACTATTATTGTACTAATCTTCATCTATAGTCCCATTTAGAGGAATTGATCAAGCACTATTGATGTAATTCAATCCAATTGGTGAGGATGATATTGCGCGGGAAAAATGTAGGTAGCTCATCACTCTCTGACGACCAAATCTTGAATTATCAATAGCGCTTGACTAATTTGTCCACACAGGATCCCGTTGCAGATAGACTTAAAATTGATTGTAAAGTTGCAATTAATTGCAAGTCTGATCATGTGACTGAATATGCAAATCTGATCGGTTCAATTGGGCATTTTTTGGTTTAATTGCAACTTAAAAATCAATTGCAATTCTTCCTGCAACTGGGCCCTGGACTACTATCTACAGGGAAAACAGTGGAACTTATTGATCAGTTATTATTAAAATATGAAGTATAACTATAACCTTTGACTTGGACTAGTATTATATGAATGCTATGTAATCTTATGACATGAACTATTATGAATGTTACGTACACATGTATACTCTATATTTGACTATGACTATTAAAAACATGACGTTGAATTGGATATTTCTTACTGCAGTAAGTTATTATCCTAAAATGTAATATTATATAATTTCCTGTTAAATACTTAAATGATATTTACTCGAAGCAACATTTACATCAGAAGATGTTTATAATGTACTTCTGGCTTTTGACCAATCATAGCAGCCTTGGCAGGCATTGAAAATTTGAAATATTAATTCTTTACTGTATTGTTTTTACCGTATAATGTATATATGATGCAAAATACTGCTGAAAACTGCTTATCTACTAAAATAACGCCTGTATAACAAAATACGGGTCAATATGGGGCCTAAATTTTTGATCCTAGCAGAATCTTCTTCAGAGGCTAAATGACGATGGTGCATAGAGAACAAGATAATATATAGAGTCGTATGGGTACACATGTATACAGCTAAGAAAGGGGGCGGAGACATAAAACAGTGAAACAATATGGAGAGACTTGTGAGAGGCTAAACCATATATACAGGGTGGCCCCCCAAAAAACAGAACGGGGTAGTTGCCATGATAAAGAAACATGATGACTTGGCTCACAGGATAGGGCACCTTTTACAAAGACAAATGATACAAAGAACAGTCATTTTGGTCCAGTAGTTTTTGTTTTCGGACGTCTGGTTCCCATTTTTGTCCATTTTTACCAAGTCAGTGCCTGATAAATTGCACTTCTTGCCCATCATAGCATCGAACAACTACATGTATGCTTTTTCTCTCGGCACACAGCTGAATGCACAATAACAAAGGAGCACGTAATGATCGTTGTTCGATGATATGACAGGCAGTAAGTGCGATTTATCAGGCACTGACTTGGTAACAATTTACAAATATGGGAACCTAACAATGGTCTCACTTAAGACATCCTAAATCAAAAACTACTCTATCAAAATTACAGTTCTTGGTATCATTTTTCTTTGTAAAAGATGCCCTATCCCGTGAACGTAGTCATTATGTGTCTTTATTATGGCAAGTACCCCAATTCTCTCTTCTTTTTTTTTTTGGGGGGGGGGGCCACCCTGTATATGATTATCATTTATGCATCATTCAATATTGACAAAATCTGCATTTTTGTCTAACAATGCATATCAAGCCACAGGGTATTAAAAAAGCAGGTTTAGTACTTGTATGTAGCAGCAGGCATATTTTATCAAACCGTGCGCATAATCAATATTTATATGTATTTATATTTATGATTTATTCTGGAAAATGGTATGTTATCCCATTGCATATATGTATAAGTATAACGTCTATAGAAATGTAACTACAGGCCCGTAGCCAGGATTTTTCAAGGGGGGGGGGGTGCGTAATTTATAAAAATGGGACCGAGACCACTGGTTTAGATGGTCGAGACCGATAAAAGGTGGACCCGAGACCAGCAAAAAGTGGACCTTTCTGAATTTGGGGGGGGGGGGGGGGTGCGTACGCACCCAACACACCCACCCTGGCTACGGGCCTGTTACTACTAGTACAAGTATCTCATAGGCAACACATTAACTAAACTTTGTGATTCTTCATTTATTTGTTCTGCTAATATGTTAAAGCTATATCTAACATTGCTGATTTTCTTATATAGTTTATTTCCTTAGCTAGAAGAACACATATCCAAGTCATTTAATTTCACGCATTTGAAAATATGCCTCTACATTATGTTTGATTGTGATTAAAAAGTTTGCAATAGAATACAACATGAAATGAACTTTGATATAAATGTGACTAGAAAACCCTGCACTTGTCGGTAATTCATCTTTTGAAGAAATGGGCATTTTAGGTTCACATAATGTGTGTAAAAGACTTGTGTAAACTTGTAGAATTGAAACATACATATCTTTGCCAATTATTGACCAATTTTTTTAAGAATAAAGCATCAAATGAAAGCTTGTGATGAGGCCTTTCTATTGGAATGAAAATCAACATTTAGATTTTTACCGACAAATGCAGGGCTTTGCTATATCCGGTCACAAATAATAATGCCAATATTGATTATTTCCAGGTGCCTCTGATAATTACTTTGCAAGCCTATCGGTACTAAATCATTGACAGGGTAGTCTTTCTAGTAAATAAGTGGCTAACAACTTATTGTTTGCATTTATAGTGTGTTCTACCAATCTAGATGCAAAGTATTTCAGATGTTTTGTTTTTTTACCATAATTCAATTTTTGCTCGGCAAACACTTACACCACCAGCATCATGTATTATATATTGTACAATACTAAAGGGTGCGAGATTCATGTTTTTTATTTTGATGATTGTTCAGCGTGTACGCACAATTTGTTTTGCAGATGTTTAATATTTAAATGTCATTTTGAATATTTGGCACCAATTTCTTCATATTGAATTAGATTCATTTGAAATGTATCAACTTGAAATCAGGGTACCACCACCCCAAAATAATATTCTTATAAATAAAAGGTAACATTTTTAGGAGTCCATTCCACCAAAAAGTTCAGAGAAATGTGTTTCCAGAAAAATCATGTTTAATTGTAAAACGCATCACCATACTACAACCTGTGTTCATGGGTCTGCATACGAAGACTACCTTTTGTCTAGGATGAACGCATCGTCCATGAATCTATTGCCTCACACACGTGTGAATAGAATTGTCGCACTCCCGAACGTTTGGCGCCTACGGAACCATGAGGCCATAATGGTTCCGTAAGTGGTGGTAATTAATTGCATGGTTTGTGAATTACACAACCCTTTGCAGAGTGTTGGGCATCTATTTGACAAAACATAATTAGGCGTTGTTCTTTGCCCACAGAAACCTAGTGTAACATTATAGTTGTTAACTGGTGGCGGAGGGAAAAGCACAGAATGTTCCACTCCGAGGGATTTTAAATGCTATTGAGGGAAGAGTAAATAAGTCCCGAGACGTAGTCGAGGGACTCATTTTCTTCACGAAATAGCATTTTAAATCCCGAGGGGAACATTCCATGATTTTCCCCGACAGCAAAGTTAACAACTGTTTTATCATCCGATTGTCGAATTGGCTAGTTAACAATGCCATGTAACAGTTAAAATGTTACATGGCAGCTGATGCACTGTATTTAAGTCTGGTGATAATGATAATACTAGTAATTACAAAATATATAAAGAAAAAGATGATTGTCAGTACTGCCTGTGTGTATCAAGAAAGTATTATATAATCATTTTTTTACCAATGACTTTCATAATTATGAGGAGCATATAAGTAATCTCAGTTGTTTATATACATGTATATTTTGATAAGATGTATTTGAATTTGTATTTAAAGCAAGTACGGTGCCAACAATTGTGAATCATGCAGTAAATTAGCAGCTTGTATATTTTTAGTAACTTGCTAAATAGCATCAAAGTCCATCGTGTTGATGTAATTTTCTGGCTTAATTGTCATATTTTAAAAGTGATATTGCTTGAAAAAATTTGTAACTAAACAGTATACTGTAGAATTTGTATATCTCAATTTATAAAATATAACAAAATAACAATATTTTAGCTTCTTTGCTCATTTCATTCAACTGATTTAATTCTGGTCAGTTAATTCCTCTCTGTTTAAATTAACTAAATAGATGAAAACAATGAAACACGTTTGAGTTTTATCTTTATATACTTCAGCTTAATATATGTGACCGGCTATAGCAAAACCCGGCACTTGTCGGTAATTCATGTTTTGAAGAAATGGGCATTTTAAGTTCACACAATGTGTGTAAAAGACCTATGATTGTCGCCAATTATTGACCAATTAGTTATAATAAAGCATCAAATCAAAGCTTGTGATGAGGCCTTTGTATTGGAATGAAATCTACATATTGATTTTTCCCCAACAAGTGCCGGGTTTTGCTATAGCTGGTCACATATAATGCTTTACTATTAATTCTTGTTCGTATGCTATCTTTAAGTGTAGTAGTGTACTCATGAATTTCTTTGAATCGTAAATGTATCCATGACTGCATGTATACATGTGTGAGTCTTTTGGTTCATAGGGTTTGGGAAATGATTGATCGTGCATATCTGTTTGTACATGTATAACAATTATAAATGTACCACCGATTTCACCAAAGGTGCAATTTTTGTCTTATTTTTCAGCAAAAAGTTCAACAAATATCTTTTTATGTCTTTTATATATGAAACTTTGCCAAAGATACCTTTTTTTTTAAAGCATGGTGCTTTCCTGTGATCTCGAGGACTAAAAGTGAAGCTCATTGTTATTGTGGTCTAGTAGGAGGCAAGCTTTCAAAGTAAAATTGCTTTTTAGAAATGTATCCTTGTGATCTGGAGGATTAAAAGTGAAGCTCATTGTTATTGTGGTCTAGTAGGAGGCAAGCTTTCAAAGTAAAATTGCTTTTTAGAAATGTATCCTTGTGATCTGGAGGATTAAAAGTGAAGCTCATTGTTATTGTGGTCTAGTAGGAGGCAAGCTTTCAAAGTAAAATTGCTTTTTAGAAATGTATCCCTATATATGTACAACATTGAATATTTCCCTGTTTTTACTATCTGTACTTTGTGTGTAAACAAAAATCATACTTTTACCTGCCAAAATTTATTTGTATTCATTGGTGAATAAATAAATTAATTTTACATTACATATAACGTTGATTGGTTTATGCATAATGTAACTGCTCATGAATTTGTAATTGCATTGATGTAATCATTGTTCTTGCATTAATTTTTTAATAAAAACAAATCAAGAGAAATTAAGTTCTTTAGACTCTTTTTTTGCATGTGTAATTCTCATCAATATATTTATTAGAGTGGTGACCCTATTTAGTGGAAGAGAAATTTCTTTAAAGGGATCTAGTAACTTTGTTGACATGTGCAAAAAGTGATGAGTGGTTGATACAATGTATATTGTTGTTATTTGATGTCCACTGGGTGTTGTGTGAAAATTTCAAGTTATATGGCCGAGTAATGAGCTAAAATGCAAAGTGATATTCACTAACTCATTGCACTCACTTTGTACACGGTTACACCTATCCAGTGGCTAGTTTAACATCTGAACACTTCAATCATAAATAACTTTTTAACGAAATTTGAAAAACCAAAACCTGTCCCATGTTTATATTGTTAATACGAATACAACAATGTATGAGGGAACCACTAGAATTCAAATTGGATTTTGAGGATTTGGACAATGTTACTACATGTATCTAGATCCCTGTCAGAAATAAAAGAAATGCAGTATGGTAAAATGACTCAAATCCTATCCATATCACATGACTACAGGGGGTGTTGCATAAAGAGTTGCAATTGATCGCAAGTCAGAAAACGTGCTCTCTTGAGCCAATCAGATTTGTGCATTTTGGTTTTCTGACTAATCGCAACTCATGCAACTCTTTATGCAACACCCCCCCCCCCCCCACAGGACGGGTCAATCTGAATGCATTCACACTAGATGTTTCTTATTTTATTACATAGAATAATATAAACATTTCACCTAGTCTGTAAATTACATGACCAGCTTCCTTTTTAAACAGGAAAACAACAGAAAATAATTTAATGAAGATTTAATGGAGGTTGCTAAATTTTCTCCCTCAAAATTTAGTCATTCATTGCAATTTCAGAAGGTTAGAAGGTTAGGTAGTCATATAGATTGCTAATGTGAAAATAACAAATATTCATACAAATAACCAAGAATTGAAGATTTCATCTTGACCAAAATATTTCTAAATATATTGTAGTTATGTAAGTTACTTTTTGTGAACATTATGTTTATAAAGTGAAGTAGACAGAGTCTAGACACTAACTACACAAAACTCAACATTTTCAATGATGCATCAAAGTTTAATCATACAGGAGTAACTTTTGATTACACATAGGATATCACAGTGTCATAAAATCGGGCAATGGTTTAAATTATGTGGAACTAATAACAAAATCAATGTGCTTACGGTATATTTATCATCAATCAGTGTAGGCTCTACAGAACAGCTTTAATCATATAAAGCCTAATACGTCTGTGTTGTATCTTCACACACACGTAAGCAAAATTCAATTGGTGAAGAAATCCTCCATTGATACTTTAAAGCGCCTTAGAGATGATTATCAATCGTGATAGGCGCTATATAAATAAAAGATATTATTATTATTATCATTATCAATAAGCAAACTGATCGAGAGTGTAGCCACAGGTACTTAAAGGGATTTAGTAACTTTGTTGACATGTGCAAAAAGTGATGAAGGGTTGATGCAATGTTGTTATCTCATACATGTATGTCCACTGGGCATTGTGTGAAAATTTCAAGTCAAATGGACATTGCATGGCCAAGTAATGAGCGAAAATGCAAAGTGATATTCACTAACTCACTGCACTCACTTTGTACACGGTTTCAAAACTCTGGGGGAGTTTTTCTTATCTGAATACTTTGATCGCACATATCTTTGTAACGAAAGGGAAATTGTAAAAACCGAAACCGGTCCCATGATTTTATTGTTAATACGAATACAACAAGGTATGAGGGAACCGCTAGAATTAAAATGTTATTTTGAGGATTTGGACAATGTTACGAAGTCCCTTTAACCCTGGGAAGTAATGAGGCTGTGAC
>JBAMJV010010089.1:37500-50248 GCA_037951105.1 Echinarachnius parma
GTAATGTTTGTTATTCAATCACTTCTAACCGGTTTCGTACTCTTCAGAAAAGTAATCACTTCAATCACTTCAATCACTTCAAACCAGTTTCGTATGTTTATAACATGTGAGCATTATGTGTTAACATTGTATATTCTAGATCCTCTATAAAACGTTGAAACGTGCACTGTGGTCTCCAAAAAAACTGACAATGGCTTAGATAGTAACATTTTTCAGAAATGAGATATATTTATTGGTCAAAAAATGTTTATTTTATTGTCAAGAAAATGTAAGAAAAACACTTCCATAACATCACAGCATTACATGTTAACCATGTTTATATTCAAATGTTCTTTACACATGATTTCGTGTGACGGTCTTAACAAAAATTCACAATGGTTTAATACAATTTTTCAGCAATATTATATTCATGTGTAAAACATGTTTATTGGATTGTCAAGAAAATGACGTTTTAGTTGTATACAACATCTTTCACAACATTATCTTTTGATATAGTAAATATGTTGCAAAAATAACTGATGATATAAAAACATTCATTCTCAGAGAAATATGCATGTTTGTTATAAAACTGTTTCTTTGAGACCTTATGGAAATGTTTTAAACACGAGTCAGTCTTCTTCTTCCACAAACATTTTGCTGATTATACTGGCTTACTACGCCACTGAGTGGAATTACTTTGCGTTTTTTTTAAAACCCATACCGGATGCATATTTTGTGGTTGGGTGATCATCATCCTCGACTCCTCCTCGACTCCTCCTCCTCCCCCCCCCCCCCCCCCCCCCCCCACGGATTCACTCGAGCAGCTGTGATGTGACCATAGAGTTATATATGGATGTGACGCGGGGCGGGAACATATATATACACGCATATAGATGCATGCATTCAACTACTCACCGTAAGCCTGCTTGTGATTGTGTGCAGATATTGGGGTGGTGGCTGAGAATTTAGCCAAAACGGTGCTGGTTGCATGTTGCACATGCAGGTGGAACGAATTGGAACACAGCCCATCATTATATTAGTATTACAGTTGGCCTTGCGCAGTTTTGACGTTGGGACATTTCCGAGATCGTAAAGATGGGAAAATTGCAAGTATTCGAGGTCCTCTTCAATGGAGGCAACTGCGTGTTCAAGCCGGGGGATCCAGTGCAGGGAGAAGTGCGGATTGTGGTCACTGAAGAAAAAGGAGACATTCGCGGTAAGCATGGGTACAGACAGTCATTATACAGTTGTTGACTGGTGGTGGAGGGATCATCACGGAATGTTCCATCCGATATCATCTGACTATGATCTGTGACTATCATCTAAAAAATCCGTTTCGTGGATGTTGGACTTTCACTCACACACACACACACACACACACACACACACATATAATTTAGGAGTCTTCAAACGGGGATAACATTTATAACACCTTCAAACGGGGATATCCCCGCTTTTTTCGGATTTTTTGGCTTATCCCCGGTTTGCCGGTGTGTAAACATGGACATATGCCCAATGGGCAATACACACACACACATTCACACACACTCACATACACAAACAGTCCATTCATACACACCATCGGTTATGGAGTGGGCACACGATGCTTGCGACGACCTGCAACAGCCTGCAACAGGACAATAGAACTTATGAAGGGCCGATTATGTTCGAAATAACTGGACGTTACAACAGAATGGAAATATCGCAATAAATTCGGTCTAATTCCCAATTATAGCCATAAATAGGTTTTGTGTATTACATTTAGGCTAAAGTAAACCTAACATGTTATTTACTGTGCTTGATAAGCATCATAAGCCTGGTATTGGGTTGTCGATCGAACAATAGCACGACTGGTCACGAGGAACGCATGCGCCGTGTGTTCTCTTGCGACGGCAGGTTCCCGTCGCAAGTCTTGTCGCAAGGTTTTTGAACATCAAAAAGTCGGTTCAAAATCCGTTGCGATCAAATCAATAGAAAGCGAGAGAGAAAGAACATGCGGTGATTGTGGTGATTGCGGTTATTGCGGTGGCTTCATCTTACCCTATTGACCTATTGAAATTGCATCCATGGCAAATATTCATGGTTTGGTAGACAATACTTAATCCTGAATACTTCAGGCAAGTCTCGTCGCATGCGGTGACCTATTGAAATCGTATCCATGGCAACGATGCATTGTTTGGTAGACAATGATTTATCCTGAATACTCCTGGCAAGCCTCTAGATATTTCTGCTTTTCATCAAAAGTTATTTATTCTCATTACACACCCTCACCATTGAAAGGGAGGTATTCAACCGACATATTAGTATTGTCATGATTGGGATTGGCATCCACGTGACAACGAAGGTGGGGGGGGGGGGGGATCTCGGCTATTGCGCTCTTGGGTCCTTCATGTCCCACAGTTATTATTGTTGTTGTTTTCTCCCTTGTTTACCGCGGTAATTTATATTTGGCCCATTGGGGTCTTTGTATGAGCTAAAAGCCAAAAGCTTGCACCACGTCCTATGTTTATATTTTGCAACATTTGTCTTTGATATGGCTCCATTACTCAGGCTAAATTCATAATAAGCTTGGTGCACTAATACTAGGGTAGCTCACCGCTAGCATGCTCCTCGGGGAGTAGAGGATGTGTACAATGCTGGTCTGACGCTCAGAGACTATTATTATTAATTATTATTAAATAATATTATTGTTATAATTATCAATATTACTATTATAATTATTATTATTATTAGGAGTAGTAGTAGTAGTAGTAGTAGTAGTAGTAGTAATAGTAGTAGTAGTCCATAATTTGTGCTTCAAGACCATATCAATATATGAGCAGAGAGATATTAACGCTCATCCTTGAATTGCGGAACATTTTGTGAGCATTTATATTGTTTATCTGCAGTGAGTTTGTACAGGGCGGTGATGTATTACAGACTTTGGCAAAATCCGCCTTTCATATGTGCACGTGACCAATCGCAAGCTGTTGCAGGTCGTCGCAAGTATCGTGTGACCACTCCATTACATAGATGTAAAATGGGCAATTAAGGGATATCCTTCAAAAATCATAATAACATACAGTACAGCCCTTAAGACGATCCCTAAAAGCACTATAGAGGCTGTTCGGAAAACGGGGATATCCCCGGTTTCCGACATATCCCCGTTTGCCGGTGTGTAAACCCGTGTGTGGGTCATTCTTCGATAAGTGTATAGTTTTGCGTCCCGCTACTTTGGTGTCGCATAGAAAAAAAATTAAAGCTTTTTTGTTGTTATCTCTTTGTGTTGACTTACAAGTAAGTACCTAAGTCAAAAATCAACTAATACAAAAAAAAGTAAAGTGATAACTCTTATACTTTAAAATTTTTTTTTTTTTTTAATGTTCCACCCCCCTCAAACTCGCATGTCCCGATGGCATCATGTAAAAATATCATAATATAGCATTTCAAAAAAGATGCATATTTTTTTGTCCTAATATACCTTAATAAATTCAATTTTATGAGTTGACTACCAATACCAAGATTAAATACGCACACATGCAACGATAAAAAAAAAAAAAAAAAAAAAAGGAATCTGTTTTGTGTGTCCCGATATTTTGCGTCATCTCCGTCACGCATTTTGAGTCCGTCATCTACGGTACAAAAATATGCTAAATTTGAGTGATCGTGGTGGCAACATGTCGGGTGACTAGGTAGTAGAAAGAAGAGACACGTTTTTTCCCCGGTCTATAGGTAAGTAACATTGTTTTTTTTGAGATCTTTGTCAAAAACCAGGTCCGTACCTTTATTAAGCGTCATCTCCGAACGCTTGATATTAGCTAGATAAAGATATTAGATTGAATTTCTAATCATTTGTATGAATGTGCCCGCGGAACAACTATACAACACTATCGCTTATTTGTATTGCATACATTGCTAATAAGCTATCAGCGATTTAAATGTGTCTGAATGTCATCTCCGTCACGCATCATCTCCGTCACGTTTTTTTCGTGACGGAGATGATGATTATCATCTCCGAACGATTGATATTAGCTAGATAAAGATGTTAGATTGAATTTCTAATCATTTGTATGAATGTGCGGACGGAACAACCATACATCACTATCGCTCATTTGTATTAAATACATTGCCATTAGCTATCGGCGCTTTAAATGTGTCTGATAGTCATCTCCGTCACGCGTCATCTCCGTCACGGCTCTTTTGTGACTGAGATGATGAGTTTTAGTTGGATTGTCAACTCAGTTAATTGACACACAATGTTGTTCAAAATTGACAAATATTCTATGACAAAGCTTAGTTTGCATGAATTTTAGATTATTATATAACATGTGATTATAATGTATTCTTAAACATGTTAAATACACGCTGCAGTCATTTCCGTCACGCTTCAGTCATTTCCGTCACGCTTCAGTCATCTCCGTCACGCTGAGTTCAAATGCATAAATTTCAACAAAGATTAAACTCTGGTAAAAAATATTTGTATTGGTATTTTTAGCGATCTATTTACTCGTAATCATGTACCTCTCTTCATCCTAATTTCCTGAGAAAATTTCATCACACTGATTGAAAGCAAAACTATTTGGCAAAATTCACTATTTATTCAGCAAGGCAAGTATAAATGGTGGCTCTAGAGAAAAAAAATGTGATTATGGTTGACCAATGTTTTTTTTTTCTTTTCACAGTCACCCTTTCTTTCCAAACAAAGATTGAATAAGAAGTGAATTATGTTCTTCAGTTAAAATGCGACGATCTAGTTGTGCAAAAATGTTGTGACGGAGATGACGCATTAACAGTGTACATGTTAATAAAACCCCCCAAAATATGACATAGCCCCATTAAAGATCGCGCCAAACAATATTTCCCTAATCTACAGATGTTAACATATATTAAACACACAGAAAGAAAGTGGAGAAACAGTTTTGATTTTCACGACCTCACGATGGTCGAAAATATACACTTATCGAAGAATAACCCGTGTATCCCCGTTTGCCAGTCCTTACAAGTGCACACACACACACACACACACACACACACACACACACACATACATACATACATGGGCAAGTCCAAGGTATTTGTTCCCAAGGGGGTGAATTTTCATCTTCACCCAATTGAGTGAAACTTGATGTCATTTTAAAGCTAAGATATTGAATTTTAATAATTTGAAAACAAAAATTAAAAACTTGTCTCCAATAAGTAGTAATAATCAAATATATTTCCATAATATGTAAATCATCGTAACACGTGGGACATCTGAATTAAAGACAAATTTAATCATATTTAAAATGCTTGTAATAATTCTTTACTTATTATTGGCTTGACCTGATGTCATTACAAGAAGGAAGTTGGATTATGATTTTCAGCTTGTTATCTCATTTAATATGCAAATTAGATGCGTTCCAAAATTAGCATGTCCCACGCGTTACATTTTTACATCTTCTTGTTTCGATTACTCGTTAATCGAAAGGTTTATTTTTCTGAAACTCTATAAAGTTCTAATTTACCTTGGGGGACATCCATAACATAGCAACAAAAAGTTATCACATTTACCTAAAATTAGCATAATTCAATAATTAGATTTTGTTACGTGTGGGACATTTTGTAACGCGTGGGACAATCTGTACAGTAAAGCAATGGGTTTTTACAAATCTTGTTTTGGCCTATGGGCTTAATTTACGATCATTCCGCAACACGCGAGGATATTTGCCCGACACTTTACAAGTTTTTTCTTTGAAGTCTTGTGCAACTTTTGAGACCAAATTCATGACAAACAACTGGGCAATTCCACCATAACGGAATTACATTCAGAGACGTTTTTTGCTCATTATTTCATTCCCTGCGCAATATTCTCATGACTTAAGTAAATTTTGATACTTATATAAGTTGCACGGGTAACCAGGCTACAACATGATAGGGAAATGGTTTTATATCTTCCATGTGTTGTTGCACACTAGACCAATATGTGTGACCGTAACGGAATTACCGGAGAATGGAGTTTTTTTTTTGCTACAAGTTTGCGTTGAGTTTCTCTGAAATATAAGACACTTTGAAACTGATTTTATGTATTTTTTCTATCTTGATAATGTCAACTTCATTTTGGAACAAATAGGTGCATAAACAACACAATGATAAGTTCACAAATTTACTTTTTTGAAAAAAGACCACTGTAACGGAATTACACAAATTTGTAACGGAATTACATCTCTGAAAGTTTCAAGGTAAACTCAATTATTTTGCACTCAACTTTTCTTACATGCTAATGCAAACATCAAGGCTATCTAGCACTTGAATATAAACCATGATTTGACATCTCTGTAAAGCAATATTTGAACTTGTGATGTGTAAAATAAATGAAAATATGGCAAAAATACAAATAAGAATGAAATTTGAAAAAAATATTGCTAAACTCCAGCTTTATTTCGGTTTATTTTCAGCTTCATATTAGTAGGCAAGAAATTAAAAAGGATTGCATCAATTTAATGAAAGAAAAATGAAAAATCCTAGAAACTATGTCCACTAAAGTGTGTAACGGAATTACACAACTTGAGCAGTGGGATCAACTTTTCCACAAATCGGTACATGAACAACCAAAAATTCACATTTTAGCTTCAATACTTTTCAAAAATCAATAATTTGACAATAATAACCATATTTGAAGTAAAAAATAGCAACATTTTTAAATTTTTCCTTTACTTCAAGAAAAAATTGTTAAATTGTGGTAAAAAAATGTACGACATTATGTGACATGCTAAATAACTGCACATACTCAATATCAAGCAACATTTAAACAATTACAAATCACAAACAGGTCAAATCATTCAACTTTCAATGCTATAAAGCCTCGTAAACTTCCTGAATATTGGAAATCTGTGTGAATGGAAATGCATTGTGAATGGGTAATTCCACTGTTACAGAATGACAAATAAGTGTTTTTTAGCTCTGTTTTCTTAATCATATTTAAAATTCCTTTCACTTTCACAGTTTTTAAAACTTTAATAACTGGCAGGGGTACTAGAGGTATGCATGTACTTGTTCCAAAATGAAGTTGACATTATCAAGATAGAAAAAATACATAAAATCAGTTTCAAAGTGTCTTATATTTCAGAGAAACTCAACGCAAACTTGTAGCAAAAAAAAACCTCCATTCTCCGGTAATTCCGTTACGGTCACACATATTGGTCTAGTGTGCAACAACACATGGAAGATATAAAACCATTTCCCTATCATGTTGTAGCCTGGTTACCCGTGCAACTTATATAAGTATCAAAATTTACTTAAGTCATGAGAATATTGCGCAGGGAATGAAATAATGAGCAAAAAACGTCTCTGAATGTAATTCCGTTATGGTGGAATTGCCCATTTGTACTGTATAATCTATATCTATTTTCCCTATTCTACATTATGTGCATTTCATTATCAAACATGTTTTACCTCTATATTATAATCAGATACCAACAATACACTATTAAGAACTCATATTCTCATATATTGTATTGTTTTTGATTTGTCATGTGTTTTATTGTTTTATTATTTTTTTCGTTTATATAATTTAACAACTTTCAAAAATAACATTGAATGCCATTTGAAGAACTTCAAATACAAATTGTGTAACGTTTTACATAATTTGAACATTTCAATGCGTTTTTGTATATAACTGAACGTGCAATTTCAAGTCCTTTGTATAACACGTGACTTAAAATGACACGTGACACATTAACCGAAGATATTATGCAGTCAAATTTGGTAGCAAAAGATGCACACGACTCTACAGAACACAAATCTGAAGCAATGTCATGATATCATAATGCTCTTTAGTGTCATTGTGAAAATAGCAGAGACAAACCTTCATGAATCCTAAGGATTTAAGGCGCTATTAACGTACATTATGGGTTAAATCGTTTGTACGCGTTGTGTGGACTTCCAGTAGCTAGATCGCGAGGTTGTCCACCTAGGTTGTGATCCTAGAAGGTCCTATAAGACATTTCTGGTGCACAACCTTTTATAACATTCCATGTTTGATATCCTAAAAAAGGGGGTGTTTGCTCCATGGGTATAAGATGAGCATTTTCCATGCACAAATTCTTGATATATCTATAATAAGGGCAAATATGGGGGTGGGCCTATGTGAAACGCATGGTAGAAAAATGTCCCATGCGTTACATGTCCCACGCGTTACAATACAATTTTTTTTTTAATTGACCCTGTGTGAAACTCTTAAGTTTTGAGATGATGAAATTTCATATTCTGGTAGAGCACAAGATGCACATTAAGACCATACCAAGCATGTTTTGATATTGTATATAAATTCAGAGGAATTCACATTCAAAGTCAAAGTTTAAAAATACCAACTGTTTCTGGTCCCACGCGTTACGCTAGCAAAAAGTCGCATAAATTATTAATGCATGGGGAATTTCAAATTTTTTGGGGGGCATTTGATAAAATTTGCTCCAAAGAATCTAAAATGTAAAACAAATTGGTGTTTCAATATTTCTTATAAGAGTAAGCTCTCTTTTTCGCTCTGATGTCCCACGCGTTACAGCTACAAAATAGCTTGGACTTGCCCACATACATACATACATCATACAGGCATACAAATAGCAGGGAACTCCCACATACACAAACATATATACTTTTTTCTTTTTTTTAAAACTTGTGATTTTTATTCCTCAAAATTATAAGCATAATTATAACATTTACAATTTAATCATATTCATAAGTAAGGAAGTAATAATTATCTTGCATTAAAAAAAAATACAAATACAAATCAAGTGTACGTATATTAAATTCACAGAACCCATGAAATAAACATAATTGGAGGTTATAACAAAAGATAAAAAGAACTCAGTCTTGCTACTTCCTCATGTCTCTTTTACCCCCCCCCCCACAAATACACCCACATACACACACGTACAGGCAGAAATACTGGGCTTCAAACTACCACACTCTCAAACCCTAAACCTAGCACAAAATCACTCAGATACGTGTAAATACACATGCACATTATTATACACATGTACACTAACACCCACGCACCAAAAAAATACACGGGGGCAAAGGGCGATTCGCCCCCGATAACATTTTTTATTTATTTATTAATTTTTTTAAAACATCTTTTTGCATGATCGGAAAGCGCCAGAAACATACCAAACATAGCATAATCGGATAGATCACATCATGATAATCATTGATTAGACCCTTGAGCAGTGAAAACGATGTAAAAAAAAAAAAGAGCCCCCGTGAGCCCCAAAATAGCCCTCGTGAGTAATTTCACGAGGGCGTCTTTCTCCCTCAAAATTTTCAAAATCGCCCTCGTGAAAAAAAAAGTATTTTTTTGGCACACAAACAAACATGCACTCATGCCGAAACACATATCGCAAATTTCGCACACACATTTAACATTCATACACATACTCAAACATACAAACAGACAGACTGTGTACTCTATACAACCAGGATACTATGGGCGTGACCTGTATATTGGTCATGACCATTTTGGTTGAAAGTGTGGGTTAAAGGAACTACTAATATTGTCTAAATCCTCAAAATCCAATGGGAATTCTCGGTTCCCTCTTTTTTTTCTTGTATTCGTATTAACAGTAGAAGCATGAAACAGGTTTCGTTTTTTTTAAATGTCTCTATCGTTAAAAAGAATAAAAGATATTAACGACTGAAGTGTTCAGATGTTAAGCTATCCACTGGTTGAAGTCAAGGAAAGAATTAATTTTCAATTTTAGGGGACTACTTTTTAAATCTGATGGATATCACAAAATATCTTACATAATACCCTAGATGGTAATTTTAGGGGACTACTTTTTAAATCTGATTGGATATCACAAAATATCTTACATAATACCCTGTGGTAATTTTACGGGCTACCTACTAATTTCAGGGTGCTATTTAAAAAATTAGGGGGCAAAGTCGACCTCAGCCCCCATGTATTTCCTACCCTGGTTGAAGTATCAAAAATCAAAGCTCCGTATCCGAGAATTTGAATTCGGTATCCTACCTTCACGGTCTGATACCGAACGGCTATATCCGTTTGGACTTAGCACTGTCTATAATGAACATTGTATCAACCATTCATCACTTTTTGCACATACAATGTAAGTCAACAAAGTTACAAGATCCCTTTAATTGGGTCCCCCAAAACACGATTTCATTCCATCAGTGTCCAAAATAAATTAGAGTTTTCCTCTTCCTGTTTTTCCGCCTACATTATTTCACCTGTATTTCCTTATTTGTGACCTTACACGGTTACACCACAAAACGACAAAAAAAGTTGGGAAAACTGATTGTGCTGCTTTTCATAAAATATTAAAATAGAAGTCATTACCTTTACAATGGTATATCATTCGTCATTTTTGGACTGAGCAAACCCTCTCAAAATGAATACCAAAGATTTGGAATATGGCTGAAGCATCTTTAAAATAAGGGAGGAACGGGCCATTTAAAAGATCAGTTTCCTTTAAAGCGCTGTAATAAGATCACATTTATTAGATGAAAAAATAATATTCAAACATGATTTCCGATGCTCAGAATGTTACAGAAGCTAGATTAAACTATGCTTATTCATGAAATACCAAAATCCTAAATCTCATATTTTGAACAAATTTGACTATTTTAGCTAATCAAAGACTCGAGAATCTACCACAGCGACATAACGGTCGTTTTGTGGTGTAAGGTCACATTTGGTATTAATTCCTTTATTAATTCCTCAAGGGTATTATCACTTTCAGCTTTTCATCCTGTTGACTTCCTTCCGGACTTCCTTCTTCCAGGATTTGACTTTGTTTGAAAAGGAATTCTGATAATATTTATTATCTTGCTAGCTAACAATTAACTGACATTTACACTCTCATTTTCCATTTTTCTACAGGGTTTCAATTTGTGTACATAAGCATTGTCTGATTTTCGTACATCCTTCTTTCTCTTATTTATTCTTCATCTTTCCATTGATCATCGCCCATTCTTATTCCCCCCCTCCCCATCAGCATTCCTTTTCATCCCACCACCACTCTTCATTAATCCCACCTCCTCCACTTAAGCTCCCCTTTGTTTACCCCCCCCCCCCCCTCCCCCTACGCACACCTCCCTCTTCGTGGCCACTCTGGCTTCCTTTACTATAAGCCCTTTCATCTCGCCTCCATTCACATCTTGTGCCTCCACTCACTATTCATGCCCTTAATTACCATCCTGTATGGTACTTCTTTGATCATGCCTCCTTCTATGACCTACACCTTGCTCCTTGTTACATAACATCCTCTTTGTGTGCATTTCCTCCAATCCCAGCCTAGTCTGATTGGCCACTCACAGCCCTTTCATTGTTCCATGTCTCCACCCCCTTCCTCAGTTTCTTAGCATGTGTACCTTCATGTATATGTTTATATATATGTTGTTTCTGTTTGTATTATCGTCACTTTATAGCCTCTGAAGAAGATTCTGCTAGGATCGAAAATTTAGGCCCTATATTGACTCTCATTTTATTACCCGGCATTATTATAGTAGATAAGCAGTTTTCAGCAGTATTTTTGCATCAATATTTATTAATGATACAAATTAAAATGAAAGTAAATGCTATTTGTGACCTACACCACAAAACGACCAATAAGTCGGGAAAACTGATTTTGCTGCTTTTCATAAAACATTAAAATAGAAGTCATTACCTTCAAAATGGTATATTATTCGTCATATTTGGATTAAGCAAACCCTCTCAAAAACGAACACCAAAGATTTGCAATATGGCTGAAGCATTTTTAAAATGGGGGAGAAACGGGCCATTTAAAAGATCAGTTTACATTAAAGCGCTGTATCAAGATCACATTTATTGGATGAAAAAATAATATTTAAACATGATTTCCGATGCTCAAAATGTTACAAAAGCTAGATTATGATGTGCGTATTCAGGAAATACCAAAATCCTAAATGTCATATTTTGAGAAAAAATTGACTATTTTAGCTAATAAAAGAGTAACTACCACAGCGACATAACGGTCGTTTTGTGGTGTAAGGTCACATTTAGTATACAAATGATGCGCAAGTATGAGTGGGTCCAGGGGCGTAGACAACGGGGGGGGGGGGGGGGGATGAGGGGGATGCATCCCCCCACCTCACAAGGTGGGGGGGATGACATGTACAATCATCCCCCCCAAGTTTTAGGGAAGGATATATTTTTTTGTGTGTATCTATACGAGTGAAAAAGAAAACACTAGTTGTATGCATAGGCGTACACAGGGGGGGGGGGGTTTGGCGGTTCAACCCCCCCCCCCCTTTGACCCAAAAATGGCTGTAAGGGGGGGGGGGGGGGGGGGGTTTGAACCTGGTCTCGACCGACTAAAACCCGATCTCGGTATCAAAAATTGTCAAAGATCTCTATCGGGTTCGAAAATTGTGAAAGTATTTGGTCTCGACTCTTTGCAACGGAACCCCCCCCCCCCCCCCCCCCCCACTGAGAGAGTTGAATGAACCTGGTCTCGGTCTCGAAAATTTTGAAAGTACTTGGTCTCGGCTTCGAAATTTGTTTACGGAACGCCCCCCCCCCCCACTGAGAGGGGTTTTCAACTTTGAAGTTACTTGGTCTCAGGCTCGAAAATTGTGAAAGTACTTGTTCTCGATTTCTCGGCCGCGAACAAATTAGTCTTGGTCCGGTGAACTGAACGGCAAATCATCCCCCCCAGGTGTAAGAACCTGTCTACGCCACTGAGTGGGTCGGTAGGAATTGTTTGCACAAGGTAACTATGGAACTGTTAAAACCACGAGGCGAAGCCGAGTGGGTTTAGACTAGTTTCCATAG
>JBAMJV010010090.1:0-151679 GCA_037951105.1 Echinarachnius parma
GTCAAGGGGCTTACTGTGTCAGCGTACCTACGATTGTATAAGTGATCATTCAGGCCCCCCTAAAAAAAGATGATACAAAACAAAACACGACATTATAATTAAATAGTAAAAGTGAAAACATAAATCGTGAACTCATCTGCCTGATCAGATAATTCACATATAATACATACCCATGCAAGATGCCACGTGATGACCTCGATTTATCCTCCTTTCGTGGTATAACTTATCGTGATTTCATATTTAATATCGCTAACTTATACCGTTCCATAAAACATTGATACTTTCCAAGTGGTAGCTAAAACGGTTTGATATGATATCAGTTTAAAATATCACATCATCACAAGATACGTAGCAATCTCATCAATATGCGTCAAATTGAAATCTTCGAAATAATATAGTTTACAATAAACAGTTTCTCCATTCTAAACACAGCAGCCAACGTGGACGTGGTATAATCAAGGAGGTATATAGTCTTTCTTATACCTCCTCGATGATAGTACACAATCATGTAGAAGATGTGTATTATCATGCACGGGGCACACCAAAAGCAGACCCCCAAAACCCTCCTATTGTTATGCACTCCCTCGATGTTTGCTGAGAATCCCCTCTCAGGCAACCGTGTCCACACACAACGTGTATACCCGAGTACAACTTTGTTCTCTGATCCGTAACAATATAACAATACACAATGCATCAACTATCTCCGCACTGTATATCGCCAGTTGATATAGGTGTTAATGCGAATTTTCAAGGGAGGCCATAAGTTTGCAAAGCTACCGCGTATATGAAGGAAGACCACATGATTAATAATTTATAGAGATTAGTGTGGAATATGCATGCACAAATTAGTCTGACTACGGACGTGGCTTGATGGGGCAACCGTGTTTGTCCGTGTCGAAGTATGTGCAAACACAATTCGAATACCGTGGTCGTTATTCATTTTTGGATGTTGTCCTATATACTCTATGTAGTTAGTTTTCTATCTAAGTTATTGCACGGATATCGTGATTATAAATTTCAAGCAAGTCGAAAGGTCGACTTAGTATAATATATGGTACATCCTATTTTGTATGACCGCAAAAGTGAGGTCAAAATAGAGATTATCAGAATCATAAAAAGCCAATACTGTACTGGATCTAGCGAGGGCAATATTATTGTGTAGCCCGAAAGTCCAGTCAGTATTCAAATCAGACATCTCGAGCGAACATCTCGGGCAATATGAATCGTTCAGGCAATATTTGTTGTGTCGCCCTCAAGGCCAGTCAATATTGTTTAACTATACTAAAAAAAAAAAACTATGCTATACTAAACAATGATACTATACTGTATACTATATCATGTACCTGTACCGATGGGACTCTGAAATAAAATGCAGTAATACAATAATAACTGTATAGCAGGGGCGTCGATCACGGGGGGGATGGGGGGGGATATATCCCCCCCAATATTTCAGGTGGGGGGGATGGCCTGTATTATCATCCCCCCCAATATTTGGGGTTCAAAAATATATAATAACATTAAAATTATGGAGCATTCCCCCCTCTCATGAATGGAAGTTGTTACTATAGTCTTATTTAAACCACTTTTTGATAATGCTAAACTGCCCAAATCCAAAATATTCCGGGGCTGCGCCCCTGGAACCCCCATTAAGGTTATTTGACCCAGTACCAGCCATGTACTCATTAAATAGTTTTATTCAGGACTTCTCTCTTGGCAAACTTTCAGGCGATCCTGGCCCACTGTGCGTTTGCGCTTCGCTCACTAAAATTGAGCTAACTATTCAATAGTTAATTGTATTTCTGGATATTACAAATCCCAAAGCTTCCGGGGGCTTCGCCCCCTGGACCCCCAATAAGTTGTCCAATATGGGTATCCCTTGACTTATTCTATTTAGGGTTCCATCAGGATGATTGCAATCGACAGTATTTATCTATCAGGCTAAAATTCATCCATACTTGGACAGTGCCCTCATCATAACATGATGCTTGCAATGTGCACTTAATAATCTTCCAATCTCTAAACAGCTAATTCAAAAGCCAATTAACTAAAGAATAGTTAACGCTATATTTGCATATAGACAACATCTTTATATCTGGATATTACAAATCCAAAAGCTTCCGGGGGCTCCGCCCCCTGGACCCCCAATAAGCTTCCCAATGTAGGTATCCCATGACTGATGCTATTCAGGGTTCCATCAGAATGCTTGCAATATATGTATCTATCAGGCTAAAGTTCATATTGGACAAAGCCCAGCTCATAACATGATGCTTGCAATGTGCACTTAATAATCTTCCAATTTCTAAACAGCTGAATTCAAAAGCTTTGCCCCCCCTCCCCCCACCCCCCCCCCCCCCCCCCCTCAGCCATAAAAACCCGGGCACGCTGCTGGGTTGTCGCTTCGCTCCCTCGCCAGAGATGGTGAAAATGACGAATCATCCCCCCCAATGGCGAGAAGAAATCGACGCCCTTGCTGTATAGGCTAATAATAATAAAGATACTAGTGTAATAATGATAGTAATAGTTTTAACAAAGGGTTTAACTTGGCTACCAGCATAATGTTTGGACTATATAATCATGTTGATAATAAGATCGACAGTTGCAGAAGTTATGTTATTTTTTATAATTTAGCATGATAGATAATTATAGATACTGATAGATAGATATATTTATTTGGTCTTCAAACACACATGTTGTAACTAAGAAATGTGTCATCCATTGGCAAATGGAAGTCACCAATAACGATTATGTACATCTTTTATAACAATTATAACAATTTCTATAAACATTTTAAGAACATTTTACTTGTAGGCGTGATTACTTGCTTGCCTACACAACAACAACAACTAATTATACCTATTTGGTTACATCTGGTCACTGGACTAATGAACTTTACAATATTTCATAATTATACCATCATGTAATTAAATTATTCCATACTCCTAATGCAGTTGACTAAACTATGAACTTCATACATTACGCCATTACATTATTTCATACTCCTAAAATGCAGTTGACTCAGAGTCAGACTAAACTATTGAACTTCATACATTATGTCATTAAGTTCTTCCATATTCCTAAAATGCAGTGTAAAACATGATGGCATACACATTTTGTAATCATCATAATATTTGAATAGTTACCCTTTTTTTTAAATTCTATCTAGACATAAGTGAAATTTATGGAAGAGTAATTAGTAAAGTAAAATAATTCACGCATATTTTCGATGTTATGACGCTTTATATAATTTTGTATCATCTTTCCGTCATTCAAAAAAGGTAATGCAATTTATCACCAGTAATTTTCATCACCAATAATAATAATTATGAGAACTGAGATTCTTAGTATGCAGCATTGCGCCATCTCTCGTCAGTTGTTACACACACGTGAAACGCAGAATTGAACGATGGCAGAAGGTGGCACAGATCCAGTCGTCGAGGAGGTAAATTTCTGCTTTATTTCAGTACAAAAATGTAACATTTTAGAGGAAAAGATTCGTTGAATCTATATCTGGCTACGTGGTTAAGTAATGCAAAGTGTGAATACGATGTTATGACGAAATTCATCTTGTTAATAAACGTGAATATTTTCAAACGTGAAAGTGAGTATGTGGGACTTGATTGAGGACGGTGTGCAGTGAAGAATGAGTGGCCTAAAAATGTCAATCATTAATGTGCAATTTCATCATGCTCATAATGCATGTTCATCTTCATCACATCACGCATCAGTCACTAATGCATTGAACACTACAACTTATACAGTATTGAGATGTCATGTCAATAGACAATAGGCCAAGATTCTATTTCTAGAATGACTAGATGAGGGTAAACATGTCCATGAATACAACGTTCTCGCCAGGCCGTTTTCGCGTGGCGGTGCCGCCACGCGTAAATTTATTCTTCAAACTTGCGCCACGCGTAAATTTATTCTTCAAACTTGCGCCACCCGAAAATTTTGATGAGATAATACCGCCATGTGTAAAATCAATAAATTCATGACAATTTCCCCATATTTGCAGACACCATTTTCATAATTCCTATTTGATTATTTGTCTCCACAAATACAACAAATATTATTGCCAAATAAAGGCGCATCCTCGCTCTTAAATCGCTTCGAGGAGACGAGGAAATCTCCGATATAATTTTAGAAACACGCACCGTACACCCAACCCTCGCCCGCGCGGTCGTCCGTCCGGTCGTCCGTCCAGGCGGCCGTCCGCGGGCGCGGCAGCCAGGCCAGCACAGGCAGTTGGACCGCTGCTGCGCCTCATCCGATCGAATCTCATACAGCGGTCTGCAAAAATGCAGTGTTTCGCGCTCAAATTCATCTTTTTATACGGCAATAAAATGACAAGTATCGATACTTTGCTGGATTTATGAAACAATATTTACGGAAATATAGTTACAGAATATTCAGTATTACCTCAGTTTTTAGCAAAATATTACTTTTTCCGAAGTAAAACATTCACTCAAGCGCTTGTTACGCGAGCGAGAATTTCAGTAAGCGATTGAACATAGCAGAAAATCAGATCGTTTGCGATCGTTGCCAATTTATGGGCAGCGATATCATATAACGTGTAGTGTAGTCTACGCGGGCCCGTTCACAAATTGGCAACAAAAGTGTGCTAGGTTCAGTTCATCTGGTCCGTCGTCCGAGCGAGTTAGAAAATTATATCGAGATTATCAGTGCATTTTTGTGCCGTTTTGCAGGTAATTGTTCTCGTATTTGTTTTAAAAGCCTTGCAAACATGTAAGTAAAATAATAGATAGTCTAGAATAGGTGCGATCGTAATAATCTTGCATTTTCGTTCCTTTTCGGCACTTTTTAAGAGTGCAACTTACAAGGCAGTTGGCGCACTAGCTAGCTACCTCTCTCGCAGCGCGGGGCCTGCCGAAACTCTGGCAGACCTTCTAGTGTGTGTTCCGTAGGTTTTTTTTTCGATGCACATGTTCAATTTGCGTCGATCAATTTGTCAAACAAGTCGATAATTTTGCTAAAAATAACCACTCATATGGTAAAATATGTAATTTTACACTAACATTGGGCAATTTTCTAATTTTTTTTTTTCATTTCCGGATGTTGCAAATTTCACATTGAAAAGTCGGGCAACGGGAAATTGGGCGATATCTGATGACTCCCGGCCCTACTCCTACCCCTGCGGCGCGGCATCCCGTGCTTGAAGAGCAGCAATACATGCGCCACGGGTAATTTTTCCGACATATATGTTTGTGGTTTTGCGCCACGGGTAAATTTTTTCCTGGCGAAAACGCTGCATGAATAATGAATTGATGTCCAGACCAAAATTCGACCGACCACGTAGAACTTATCGCACTTAGCCATGTACACTGAGTTAGCGAGCTCCCATTGGTTGATCGCCCGATCTCCGGTCAAACGTCAGAGCGCTCTCTCCCTGACTGGGCTCAGTCAAGCAGAGAGCGCAGTGATGTTTCACCTTGTGGGCGGAGCCTTGCTCTACTGCTTGGGTCTAATACATGCAGAGCGCTATAGAGTGGTGAAGTGTGATGTCATAAAAAATCTATTTTTCAAATTTTCAAATTTGAACTTCATTTTCCGAAAGAACATCAACAATAATGTCCAAATACCGAAAATCAATTGAATATGTTAAGTATTGGCTGAGATATGCCCATCCGAAAGAATTTTACTTCAATGGGCAATCAGTGTTGTAGTGCACTGGTTCATAAAATTATGAACCAGACCACTATAACACTGATTGCCTATTGACAACAAAATAATTCGGATGGGCATATCTCAGCAAATACTAAACATATTCAAACGATTTTTGGTATTTGGACATTATTTTTGATGCTCTTTCGGAAAATGAAGTTCAAATTTGAAAATTCCAAAAAAAGATTTGTATGACGTCATGGCTTCTGTACTCTATGCCTGGCTTCGGCTCTTGCGCGAAGCCACGCCCCATCTGTCAATCTTCATCCGTGCCAAGCAAAAACGGTGACCAAAACTCACTGACATGCCATACATTATACACGTGTCGAATCTCACCCATAGGTGTCGCACACTAATCATCGGTACACATAGACAATAGAAAAATCAAAGAATCATTCAAAACAACTCGCGAATTTATATGTTAAATATTACGAAAATGAGAACTTACCAAACTGCTGAGAAGCCGATTAGTAGGAAGAATATCTCAGCTTTCGAATGGTGCAAAAAAATTCGTCAAAAATCGAGATTTGACTGGAATATCACGAGTTTGGTATCAGAATGTAGGGGCCATCGACAGCTTTCTCCTCGCATACAAATGGTATAACGTTGAGTCTATGGCAGCATGCGAAAGCCAATCAGAAGGCGCCTTCTAGCTGCAGCGTGAGTTGGCTTATGCAAATGAGGCTGATCGGATCGCGAGCCGGTTTGAACGTAACGCGCATGCGCGAACGGGAGCAATAGTTCTACGTGCCGACTTTACTTTAGCATTGTCATGATTGTCTTAGCCTTTTTTTTTTTTATTTAGTTGACATTAAATTGAATGTGTTTGTTTAAGTAAATACAGTTTAAGTTTAATTAAATAATGTTTGCATTTTTTTATTTGCCTCCCACTCCAGCTTCTGATCCTCGAAATAATATAAAATGATAACTAACATTCCTGCTCAATATTTTGCAAAGCCATTTATTCATTTGTGGTCTGTTGATAATCATGTAAGAACTGGTAATTTATTTTATATGGCTATTGTCTTGACGGCGATTAACAAACATCAGGTCAGGTCACAAATTCTTTTTTTTTGTGGCTGTCATTTTTAATGCTTGCAAATTTAATTAAGAAGGTTTGCATCAATGTTTAGACATGACTTGACTATAATTGACTGCATTCATTATTTTATTCTGATGTTTCTATTCTGCAGATTGATGTTTATCTGTCCAAGCAATTAGCAGACAATCTCTATGTGTTTCAGGTAAGCCAAACATTTGTTTTATTGAGGATTTGGCCTGAGATATTTGGGCTGGAATCTATCATAAATAGTTAAATACATACTAATAAGTAATAATGTCATCTCAAACATAATTTTAATCAAATTTAGTTGATTTTATGAAAATGGAAATGGAAATAATGCACAAAAAAATATATAATTTTCAAAATATACTAGTAATGAAAACATTGAACTGTCATTCAGTCACGAAAACTATATGCAGGGCTCCACACTCACCTTTTTAGTCAGTGGCCGGGTCGGGCCAGTGAAATAGTTTATTCCCCTATTCTGGTGGCCAGAACGAAAATTTACTGGCCCCAAAATTGTATTTCAGGAGTAAAGAGCTTTTAACTTTTCAAAATATCACTCTTTCCTAATCAAACCTGTGATTACAGATGAAGCTTGACATAAAAGAAAACAAGATTTTTTCATTTTGTCAATGTTGGGTTGAAAATCTTCTTGCCCGATCGGGCCACCAAAATATGGCTTTCATACATTTTGCTGGCCCCAAGTGTAATTAAGTTTTTGTTATTTCATCATCACCATTAAGTTCAGGTGGCAATGTTGAGTGCTGCAGTGGTTTTCACGATAGCACGCCTTACATTTCTATCTTCTGCTTTAGAATTAAACTTTGTTGCACCTGTCATTCCTTACTTTGACACTTTCACTATCTAGTCAGTTTGTTATTTATACTAAAATATCAATGTTACAAGTATAAATGAAAATAAATTTATATTAATCTTCACTCTTCTCTTTTCAGTACCCAGTTCGACCAAGTCACATGACCTATGATGACTTTGAGTACACTTCTGCTCGGATCAAACCCAAACAGAAAAAGGTATGATTGCCAATTGAATGTTTAAGGGAACCAGCACCCCAAAATAATTTCCTTATAAATGAGAGGTAATAGTTTTAGTAGTCCATTCCACCAACACGTTCAGAATAATTGGTTTTCAGACAAATAACAAATTCTTTCATTTGAAAACCCCTAACCATACTCCAATTATATGTTCATAGGTCTGCAGAAGAATACTAGGTAGTCGATCTAGGCCTTGTTCGGTTCCGTAAGTGTTGGTGGTTAATCGTATTGTCTATGTCTAGGACGTACACATTATATTGTCTCCAAACATATGGGTATGTAGAATTGACGCACTTGCAAACATTTGCCACTTACGGAACCAAATGCCCTGTTAGGTTCTGTAAGTGTTGGTAATTAATTGCATTGTTTATGAATCACACATCCCCTTTGCAAAGTGTTGGACATCTATTTAATATCAAACAAGGGTACCAAAACACCAAAGCCTGGTTTTGGGGGGCGGTGGTCCCTTCTCAGATAAGTAATTATCCTTCAGCTAGAGAAGGAAACCATAGGTCTAGTATGTCATCAGTTTATAAAGAGTATAATGCTGATTCATTAAATATAGAAAGCATTCATGTTGACCAACTGGTGAAGGAAAATATAAGTAGAATAAGGAGACCCCACTTCAGGATATCAAAGAAGTCATCTGCTGTAACAGGCAGTCGTAATTCCTGTACATCGTGGGGGTGTTGCATAAAGAGTTGCGATCAATCTGTCTTGCTTCATATTAAAACAACAATAATAACCAAATGAGACATGAACTTTATATAAAACCTCTTTATTCTTTAACAGCTTGAGGTAGAGTTGTCACTAGAAACGGAGACTGACCAATTTGCAAGAGGGAGGGGGTCTTGATGTTTATTACAAATATAATATCTGCTGATATTTCAAACAACTGCAAAACCAAATGGAAAATTACATTTATAATTTTCTATAAAAACAGGAATGCCAGTTTTCAGGCAAAAGCCTGAAATCGGGTCCTAACAAATTTATTTCAGGCAAGATTTCAGGGATGTTTGTGTACAAAGTGGATAGTTATTGACGATTTTCAGGCCCACTTACAAATCCCAACTGGCAACCCTGATAAAAACCTCTATGTTTGACCTCTTGATCAGCTAAAGGTAGTGTTGTCGCCGGAAACGGAGACTGACCACTATGCCAGAGGGAAAGGGGAGCAGATATGTTTCAATGTTTATTACAAATAATCTATGATCTTTTATCAAACAACTGCAAAATAATCAAATTAAACATAAAACGTTATAATATAATATCTCTTTATGTTTGACCTCTTGATCAGCTTGAGGTAGAGTTGTCGCTGGAAACGGAGACAGATCACTATGCCAGAGGGAAGGGAGAACAGATGGCTCTCAACGTGGATGGCATTGGTTCCACGGAAAACAGAACTTTTATGAGGTTTGTTATTCGTATAATTACTGGGCATGGTGGCTTAGCGGTTAGAGTGTTCGCCTCATGCACGGGAGGGGAGGTCCCAGGGTCATACCAAAGACCTTAAAAATGGTACCTTCTGCCTTCTAGCCAGGTCCTCGGCATTTATAGAATGGAGAAGGAAAAGTCAAACACATGGAGTTACCAGAGGACTGGCCCCCTTCTGTACTATTCTCTACGTATAGTAGACATGTGGCCTCGGGCTAACAAATCAGAGATAGGTGCCGCATTTGCCAATTTGCCACGGGAAGGAATTTAGCTTTAACTTTTCTTTTTTTATCTATCTGTCTTCTGAATGCTAGAATCATTTAACAGGGATCATGCCAGTTATCGGGCAATAGCCTGAGTTCAGGCCCTGGCCACGTAGAATTTCAGGCTCATTCTGATTATTTGACAAACCAAACTCGTTTTCAGGGTCTCCCCTTGTAGACTATGTGAACAGCTTGTGACCAGAATTCAACCAGTCACATTACGAGAACATTCTAAGGTGTTACATACATGTAATCACTATTATTTTTAACCTAAAATGAATACATTTTATATAACAAATCATTAATCATAGGATAAATCATTGAATATTATGATAAGAAATAATGAATAATGACTTGTACATTGTGTTTTGGTTCTTTGGTAATTTCAGTGATAGAATGGACAGGCATTTCCTGAGCTCTGCCAACGCTGTGGAGTCCATGGCACAGTATGCGACGGGGGTCTTGAGAGCAGGTAAGAAAAATGTTGTTGGTGTTGTTGCTGTTATTGTTGTATTTGTTATGTGTTTTTGTTTTTTTCTTTGTTGAGTTTTTGTTTTTTTCTTTGTTGAGTTTTTGTTTTATTTTGTATTTAGTGATCTGTTATGGTTGACTATCCCCCCCCCCCCCCTATATGTGCATATTTTTCTCAAAATATGTTGAATCATAAGAAAACTAAATCTATATTTCAACAAAAGATAAATAATGTTCTATGACTTATATCATGTTATTTTCAACATATTGTGCAAAAAGATGTTAAAAAGAATAACAGTATCATAAGGGAATATTAGGTTAGGGAAATAATCATATCCATGAATAACTAGAAAGGTAAATTAATTAAATGAAAATGAATTGCTTAGAGAATATACTCTACATGTAACGTGGTGTGGCAAGATGGTAGAATGCATGCTTTCCAATCATGAGCTCACAAGTTCTAACCTTCTGTATGCCCACTGCAGTCCTTCATATTGACATTTAATCCACTCTACCCAGGTGTATAAATGGGTAGGAGGTGAAAGCTTTTATGTGATCGATCTTCTCAATGCCCATGAACGTTCAGGGAGTGGAGATATTGCACACAATGTGTCCTATGACTGGGATATTATAATAGTGTCAATCGCTTAGAGATGATAATGGATCATATTAGGTGCGATATAAATCAAACCTATTATTAATATTATTATTTGCTGCCCTCTATAGGTGAGCTACACCTGACACCCCTGCACAGCATTGTGCAGCTGAGGCCTGGCTTTAACTACTTGGACAAGGTAGATACCAAGAGCAAGGCAGACAAGATGGAAGTTGATGGTAAATAATGATAAATAAGGATTTAATCAAATATATGTGAATTGCATTATACAAATATAAGAAGGGCACTCCGTTAGCCTTAGGCTTCCATGTCCTTAGACATTTCTCGAAATTAGCATAGGCCCGGTGGCCCGGGGCCACTAAATATTAGCTCTGGGCCACCAAATTTCATTGATCCTAAATTCTACTGGCCCGTTCGGGCAAACAAATTTAACAGAATTTGTTATGTTTTTCTTTGTTTGGGGCCACCAGATTTAGGTTTCGGGCCACCCAAAGTTGAACAATCTTGTTTTTACTTGCCCGGCTGGGCCACAAGGCAAAAAGGTTCATTTCTAGCATTGCCTTAGACATCCATGGTAAGTAATTATAATAAGGATCAAATTGGATATCACTTGCCCGCAAGGGGCAAGTGAAAATTGATGTCGGGCACGTCAAATTTCTTCCTACCGGAGCTGACTCTCGGGATGAAGAGGACGTCAAGCTGGTCACTGTCCAGTTTCTGAGGCACGAGACTGATGAAACAAAAGTCGGATGACTGTATTACGTAATATTTGTTAATCATGTGACACAGTATACATTCCGTGTTCATGTGATTACTTTTTTATTTTAATTTGATATTCATCTCGTCGTTATGTATCCTCATTCCTCATGGTGTTCCATCTTACAGGAGCTGACTCCCAAGATGAGGAAGAGGTCAAGCCGGTCACTGTCCAGTTTGTGAGGCACGAGACTGCAAGGCGAAAGCCAGAAGAATTGCAACATACAAATACCATGCTAAGAGAGTATCATGTTACAGATCTTTGACATTTGTTGTTCATGTGATGTTCATGTGATGTTCATTTGATGCTTATGTGATGTTCATGTGATGTTCATTTGATGCTCATGTGATGTTCTTCAAGCAGGAGCCGACTCTCAGGAGGAAGAGGAGGTCAAGCCGGTCACTGTCCAGTTTGTGAGACACAATAACTGACGTGGCAAAGGCTAGACGACTTTCATCATGAAAATACTATGCTTAGAGATTATCATGTGACTAATGTTTGACATTTGCTTTTCATGTGATGTTCATGTGATGTTCATTTGATGCTCATGTGATGTTCTTCCTACAGGAGCTGACTCTCAGGATGAAGAGGAGGTCAAGCCGGTCACTGTCCAGTTTGTGAGGCACGAGACTGACGAGGCAAAGGCCAGAAGACTCGCATCGTACGAATACCACTCAAAGAGATTAGCCGAAGAGCAGTGGACCCATATACACCACAGACACATGACGGTAAAGGGGGTTGGAATTTACTAGAATAGATAACATGTATCAAGGGGATTTTTTGTATTGCACATTCACCGTGTGGACATGATGCCGCCACGGTTCAAGATGGTGCGCATGCATGGCAGATCTGCTCTCATGTCAACTCGCCCAGTTCCAGATTCTAGGACTGAGAAATTATACTACAGACTCGCCATCCAAGGATCTGGTACTGAACAATTTGACTTGTAAGATGTTCGGGGCATGCACATTAGATGTCATAGTGATGTCAGACTGAGCCAGTCTGCTATGTGGGCATGCGATCAAAAAGCACTTTTTGAGATGTACGAGTACTAAGGTGATGAAGATGATGATGACAGTGAAGATGGCGATGTTGATGATGACGATGGTGATGACAACAACGATAATGACGTTGATGATAATGATGATGATGATGATATGAACGATGGTAAGAACAGCAATTTTATCTAATTTGGTATAATTTAAATATAAAAACATCAGACATCGGGGTAAATAAAATCGTAGTAATAAAAATAGAAAGAGCGTGAGCCTCCCAATCAGTCAGACCACTCTATGTCAGTGGATGATGAAAATGTCTTTTCTCTGACTCATTGTCACTGTTCATTTTGCACACAGGATTCCCGGTCGGAGAGGGAGAGAGAGAACCTGTATTGCCACTCCATGGAGAATGAGATCAATCAACTCGTCTTACCACCAAAGTAAGTCCTAGATGTTCTTTGAAAGTATCCGTTTCCATGGTGATGTAGATAAACAGTAGTTTGTAGGAGCACCATGTAAAATGGGGAGGGATCGGTAGTCCTGAAAAGGATTGACTTTTTCTTGGTTAGTCCTGAAAAAGGGACTGTTTGATATTCTCTCTTGAGCTTGTAGTCCCGGGGGACTACAGCGCCATTATAAGTTTGTTGTAGGGAAGTGTAGGAGGGGGCTTGACCGTTTCAAACAGGATGACGGACCAAGAAAGAATCACAGTCCTTTACAGGACTACCAATCTCTCCTCATTTTACACGGTGTTACTGCAAACTACTGTGTCATGTAAGATTCCCCTATTAGAGGCGATTTTACGTCACTTTTTTCCATATTCTTTCTAGTTTGTTAAAAGAAAAAATATGGGAGATTTGTTTAAACAAAAATCATGTTTTTCCATTATACTTGTCAGATGTATTCCATGTAAAAAAAAATATGTATAATTGTCAGTCTGTTTACAGACTTAAATGAAGAAAAAAATGAGGGAGATTTGTTATTAGAAATTTGTTTCCGTACCTTTCACAGAGATTACCTATCGTCCCTGATTCCGGAGCCTGAACAAGATTCCCTTGCCAAGCCCCACATGCCGGTCAACATCCTATCCATGTCACAACTCAAGACAATGTCTCTGCAGGACCAAGTCAGGGCTCTACTCATCAATGGTGCGTAACGTAACAGTGCTCGTTGTAATGATGGTGGTGGTGGAGATGATGATGATGATGATGATGATGATGATGATTCAATCGAACAAAAGTAAGATAGAAATTAGCAATCCTCGTTGTAATAATGGTGGTGGTTGTGGAAATGATGATGATGATGATGATGACAATGATGTTGGTGGTGATGATGATGATGATGATGATGATGATTTTGATGATGATGATGATTTTGATGATAAGAAAAGTAGGTTCTGTGTAGTACGTAAAAACTACTCTTATATTTGATATATTGATTTGGTTTTGTTTTGCTCTGCTCGTCCAACAGCCAAGAGTATTCGTTTCTCGCAGCTGATGACCATACTGCCAGGCAGCCATGACAACGCCTCGGTCCTCAAGGCTCTACAGACTGTAGCCCTGCTGGTACAGGGGTGCTGGGTCGTCAAGAGGTAAGATATCGCTCCCTAATGACCCTTTCATCTCACCCCCCCCCCCCCCCCCGCCTATTTACCAGACCTTGCCCTTTTACCACCAATAGTTTCTAGCTTATGACCATCCTGTCAGGCAGCCATGACCAGGCATTGGTCCTTATTACAAGAAACCAACACCTAACATTAATATTCTTATAAATGAAAGGTACGGTAATAGCTTTTATTAGTAGTCCATACCACCAGCAAGTTCGTTTGACTGTGCGGAAGATCCATCTACTTTTCTTTCTCTTTGTGTGTGAAATCTCTTACAGTGAGGTGTTGTACCCCAAGGATACGTTCAGCCCCATCAGCGGTGTGACAGCAGAGATCCTGTGCAGAGGAAGGGACTATGTGGTAAGCTCTCAACACTCTGCCTCATTTACCTTCCCAGTGCCTAGGAGGCGTTGTGTGTGTAATAACTCCATACCTATTATGATAGTGTGGTGTATAGCCATGATTAAATGGGTATCCTTAAATGGATCTAGTAACATTGTCAAAATCCACAAACTTTTTGAACTCTAGTGATTCTTGCATACCTCGTTTTGTATTGTATTACCAATAGAAGCGTAGAACAGATTTCAGTTTTCCAAATTTCTCTTTCGTTATAAAGATATTAATGATTTATGTGTATGGATTTGAAAGTCTCCCTAGGAGACACTCAACTGTAAAAAGTTAGTGCAATAAGTTAGCAAATATCATTTAACATTTTCTCTCATAACTCAGTCGTATGACATTCATTTACCATGGAATTGTTACCCATCACTCGGTGGAAGAATCAGATGACAGAAATACACATTTCATCAAGTCTTCATCGGTTTTTACACATGTCAACAAACTTGAATAGTAGATAACTTTAATAGTGAGACTGTAATTGCTTGTTTTGTGCAGCACAGAGAACCTGTTATTGTGGGAAGTATGGATGTTTCACTAAAAGTATATAAAGTTTACAAATTCCATCATGATATTTTTGTTTCCCTTTGTCAGATGTGGAGGTTTACCCAGAGTCGCTTTGTTGTGAGGAAAGAAGTAGCATCAGTTACAAAGGTAAGAGTAGCTTGCTTGTGAAATTATTGGAAAGACGAATCACACATATTAATTCTACAGCGGAAAATTCTCAAACAAAATCACACAGTTAAAGAGTCACATAAGTTCAGAGAACAAAGGAGAGAACGCAGAAAACATTGTTTTCTGATTGAAATGACATAGAAATAGTGGGAAAATAGAGATAAAAAGACAAAATTATCTTTGAAAAAGGGACTTTATGAATAATTGACTTCTAATTCCATAAATGTACAATCATATTAAAGGTTATACACAGATGTAAATTTTTTTTTTTTTAATAAACATCATAATTGTTGTTTCTATTGTTCTATGTCTTCATCAATTTCAATTTTCAATGTATTCTTGCTTCCAACAAAACATTACAAATGAATTATAATAATGTACACAAATAGATATATACATATTGGAAACAAGAGGGGTCCACTAAAAAGCAGTGCGCTAAAAAGCAGTGCTTTTCTCTACATGTCCTTGTCGTCATTTTTGCCCTAACAAAGATTCTGCTAGGATCAAAAGCTAGGCTCCTTCCAGACTCTCACTTTATTACGCTGGCAATTTTCTTGTAGATTTTTTCAGCAGTAGTTGTCTTCATATATTTATTTTTTACTGTTCTGTTACTGTTTTTATTTTCACTGCGTAATTTAGTTGCAAGCAGAAGATACCAAAGAGATCCTAGAACAGATGGCAAGGCCAAAGGTCAACCACGGCTGGGAATTCATGCACGACTTTGACAGGGACTTTGTCGATCGCCACACCGAGTGCACACAGAGGCAGAACATGCTCTGGCAGGCCAAGCTGCAACAGTAAGCTACATTATAATAATGATAATAATAATAATAATGATAATAATAATAATAATAATAATAATAAAAATATTAATAGTAATACTAATAAATGTAATTCTGCCCGGCAATACTAGGCGATAACTGTATATATTGCTTCAATAATCAAACCAACCAACCGTACAGCCGCACAGAACCACTATAAAACTCTCATCCGCCAGCAACCTCGCGCAACAGACAAATCCACACAATGGGGTAACTCACCGTCCACTGGCTCCCGGCTCCAGCCGCCTCAGCTTGGTAGCGCCACCACAACGAGATCCCAGTCATGTCACTGTCACAGGCCCAGGAAGGCCACAAACACAACCCTAATATCCTAACTGGGTATATATATATACAAACTATCCCTAAACAGACTAAGTAAAGTCTTCTGAATGAAATATAACTATATAAGTACAACACGTGAACTCACCCTAAAGGACTTAAGAGTCAGACACGAATAGATACGTCCATCGCGTCCAAGGACTAACGGGCGAGAGAGCGAGCGCATGCGAACTACTCGTCTCCGGACCTCTGTCCATTCACAGACCCGCCTATGGCCTCTGAAACCTGTTCCAGAGTCCATAGGTCATGGTCAGCCCCTATTCAATAGAGGTCATTATACGGGCCCCTGTCAGAAACTATCAACATTATAACCTCATATACTTTTACTACCGGATGCCCAAGCATCATGCTACGTCAGTTGGCACTCCCCGGTCTCTTCGTGGCTTCGAGGTGGCGCGGGCAAATCCCGGCATACCCCTCGGCCATGAAGAGCTCCTGCTGGGCATCTGTCAACCGGTTGAACAGATAACCCACAGGCCGCCAGTGGATTAATTCCGCTGGGCAAGTCAGCGGCTCCAAGCTGAATGGGAGTGCATACTCCCATCCTGCATGGATTGCGAGAGCTTGCATCTCCTCGGCAATCTCACACGTGACTGGCAAGGAGAGACCAGCAGGCGTTAACATGATGGACAAGGTCCATCACGGACCGTCCTTCCCCGAGGATAGTCCGGGCCAGGAACTCGAGCCCTCTTATCAGAAGGTGAAAGAAACAATTCAGGTCAGCACAGCCCCAAGTGGGAACCGATAGCACTCGGGCAGGTGTGTGGTGACATGATGCTTCGGCTTGCAGAAACGTCCACCACACCCCTGAATCGGACACCGCTGAGCGGTCCGCTTCCGTATCCTTGGTGGCCCAGCATCAGATGCCATGCTGCTAGAAGCCGACAGCCTCCGTTTTGGACCAATCGATTATGAGGAAGACGATGAGGAATCACTGAGGGCCAGGCTGCGAACAGCAAGTGGCCTCTGCTCCTCCTGGCCCTACAGTGGACATAGAATAGCTAAATATTATAAAGCCCATTTCACAACTGTTAAGAAATACCAATGCACTTTACAAATAAAACATAAAAACAATTACATTTACAATCAAATTCATAATCCGATCAAACAATAGAGTATTATTCAAACATCATACATATTCATACCTGATGAGAATATCACCTTGAGATTTTCTCCCTAAAGCACTGTGGTCAGACATAAAAGACTATGGTCCGAACATAGTAGATTTTATACCAATCTTTACAATCACTGGAACCCTGTGGATGTTTACTTCTGTGTATGCTGAAGACATCCCAAGCGAGGTTATATAGAAAGACAAAGTAAGATCATTCTTCATGTCATCTGTGGCAATTTAGATTTGACAAGTATCCTCCAATTGTCCACTCACAGTAGATTTGATACCAATGTTTCCAATCACTGGAACCCTATTAATGTTTCCATCTGTGTCCCTTGATCCCTAACGTTGGCCGTGTTCTGGATTCCCTCAATTGTCCACTCACGGTAGATTTGTTACCAATCTCTTCGATCACTGTAACCCTGTGGATGTTTCCCTCAGTGTATGCTAATGACATCCTTATCGAGGTTATAACAAAGAAGAGTTTCTCTCTTTAAAGCCCTGTTGTCGGGCATTAAACGTCTCTGATCCAAACACGGTAGATTTGATACCAATCTTTCCAATCACTAGAACCCTGTGGACATTTCCCTCTATTTGTGAGTGCTGAAGACATCCCAATCGAGGTTATACAAAGACAAAGTTAGATAATTCTTCATCTCATCTATGAAAGTTGAGATTGGACTTGTATCCTCTCATTGACTGGGTGTCTCTCTGGATTTTCATGTAGACGGAAGAATCATGATTCCCAACGTTGGGCGTGTTGTGTGCTGAAGACATCCCAATCGAGGTTATAAAGAGCTTCTCTCTTTAAAGCCCTGTTGTCGGGCATTAAACGTCTCTGGTCCAAACACAGTAGATTTGATACCAATCTTTCCAATCACTGGAGCCCTGTGGACGTTTACTTCAGTATGTGCTGTAGACATCCCAATCAAGATTATACAAAGACAAAGTAAGATCATTCTTCATTTCATCTATGAACAATGAGATTCCACTTCCAATTCACAAGGCACCTATCTGGATTTTCATGTTGATGGAAGAATCATGATCCCTAACATTGGGCATATTCTGGATTTCGTCAATTGGCCACTCACAGTAGATTTGTTACCAATCTATTCAATCACTGTAACCCTGTGGATGTCTCCCTCAATGTGTGCTAATGACATCCTTATCGAGGTTATAACAAAGGTTTTAAGAGCTTCTCTCTTTTAAGTCCTGTTGTCAGGCATAAAAGACTCTGTTCCAAACTCAGTATATTTGATACCAATCTTTCCTATCATAGGATCCATATTAACATTTCCCACTGTGTGTGTTGAAGACATCCCAATCGAGGTTATTCAAAGAAAAAGTAAAATCATTCTTCATATCATCTTTGAAAGTTGAGATTCGACTTGTATTCTCCAATTGACAGTGCATCTCTCTTGGTTTTCATGTAGACGGAAGAATCGTGACCCTTGACGTTAGTCATGTTCTTGATTTCATCAAATATCAAGGAAAAGTCATGGAATTCTTGATGTATAAACATGGACTTTGACTTGAAAATGAGTGTATGAACCCTGGAAAGGGTGGGTGCCATAGAGCCGGGGTTCTCTGTGTTCATGAGGGGATACAACTTCTTGGTCTCTTCTGGAGAGAACATGTATGACTCCACTCTGTAGGCCTTGCCAACAGTGCCAAGATATTTGTACTTCAATGGAACAGAAATTATAACTCATCATGGTAAAGTGTCGGAATGTAACAAATTGTCTTTAGACTCACTCAATAGAGATGCTGTACACCAACCACTACTGCTGGCCTTTGTCAAGCTTGTAGCTTGTTAGTACTTATCAAGATTCTCTTTATTCTCCAAACAATGAACATTTACCATACTCTTTCCATTCAAGTAACACTCTAGACTTTGTCTATAGAACATTTCCACACAAGAATTGCATAAAACCTGAAAAGGTGGGGGTACAACTTCTTTGTCTCTTCCGGGGTGTTCATTTATGACTTCACTCCATAGTCCTTGCCAACAAGTGCGAAGTTGCTTCTACTTCAATGGAACGGAAATTATAACTCATCATGGTCAATATTCTCTTTGCTCAACAAAATAATTAAAGTTTACTGTTCTCTTTTTGTCCTGGTTGCCATTCCAGTCTTCTGGCTGTAGATCATTCCCACACAAGATTTTGCAAGAACCCCAAAAAGGGTGCCATAGAGCCATAGGTTCTCTGTGTGTGTTGATAAGTGGATACAACTTCTTGGTCTCTTCTGGAGAGAACATGTATGACTCCACTCTGTAGGCCTTGCACACATTGCCAAGATATTTGTACTTGCCAAGATTCTCTTTGCTCAGAATACAAAATTAAAGTTTGCCAAATCTCTTTCCATCCTGATACTGAATTGCACATGCACTGCACCAAACAAAATAAAAAGTTACATGGTATGTGATTGAAGTTTCAAATATCACTTTGAAAAAATTGCATAAACTTAATGGATCACTTAGATATCTTAACTGGGTGATGAGAGAGTGCTGCACACGATGCATGTCTTGCACGGCCATCATTTTAGTTTTATTGACTCGATTTCTTTCATGTTGTATCTTTTGCAGATTATCAAAGATATTGAAGATACCAAAGCACGAGACAGAGAAGAAAGCAAAGGTGAAGAATGAAGGTGAGAAAAAATGAAATTCATCTTGTTAGTATACATTTGAAATACTATGTCTATGAAAGTATATACTGTGCTTGAATATTGACATTGGAAGTTGTTTGAATTCATAGTTTGAGTCAATGTTTGAAAACTTACACAAGACATTCAGTGTATAAACCACATCAGTGAAAAAGTAGACTTCATTCTTAATTTCCCATTCCCCCAAAATCACAATTATTTATTAGATTCTCCATAAATGCTCATTAATTTAAATTACTAACGAAAAGGACCACTGAATAATGTGAGTTGTAATGTATTCCCATGCTGCAGTTGAGATAATATCCGGTGCCGAGAGGGTGAAGACCGCCCGTAGCCGAGCCAGGAGCAAGTCCTCGTCCATGTCGGACTCCAGTCCCACAAAGTCGACTGCGCCACATGTCGAGTCGACCAACCACGTCATCGACTTGGACGCGTACTCCCCGCCCCGTCAGCCTTCGCGCATTCCCACCATGTCCTCACTAGACGGCGCTAGCAACCATTGTGTCAACTCAACGGGCGATGCCGGTTCACCTCCGGGCAGGAGGCGGTCCAATTCCACCGGAAGTGGCCACAAACTGTCCAATCATGGCGCCCAAGGCCATGGGGGTGGCAGTAGTAATGCCCTCCAAGGGGGAGGAGACGGTGGTAGCAGTGAAAATGGAGACACATTACAACACGAACTAAGGACTTTCTTGGACGAGAATTTCACTGAACACGCGATACTTAGCATCTCTCAGATGCGCAAGCTGCTGATGGGGCGGCTGACGGAGTGCCCCCCGGGTCATGTCCTGGGGTCAGGGGTCACCGATCGGCTGCTGGAGGACTGCGCAGTGGAAGTGGGTGCAACCTTGCTGCAAGTTGCGGTAAGTAGGGATGTACAGTTTGCTAAGATTTAAAGGTAGATTTATACATTGTTGTACAGAGCCACCGTGCCATCTTACAAACTTCTATTTATAGACAGATTCCAAAGTATTGATGTTCCCTGCGAAGGGATCACTTTGTGGGACTACTAGTACTAGCGGTAGTTTGGCTGCTATAGATAATAGACTGTTGGCCAAGACAGGTTTGACTGTTCTGTGCAGGGCATCACTTTTGATGGCCACTATATGCATCTATAGCCAGGTGGCAGCTTCTCTGAATGGGGGTCAGTTTCAGTGGCTACTAGCTGCAATAGCCAGGTTGCTGCTTAGACATGTTTAACTGTACTTCTTTCTCAGTTCCTGACAAGAAATTGTTCTGTAGACCATCAAATACTTTAAGGGAAAATAGCCTACAACTTCCATTTTCATGTATTTCTTGAATGTCTTGTTTTTCTGACAGTGGCCGCCACAGTACAATGATGTTCCTGACAAGAGGTTATTCTGCAGACCAGCAGTGGGGGATGGACATGACAAGGTATGGTAGCTCACAGTCTGTACTTCGAAAGTTCATATGTGCAAAAACCGACAAAGCCATTTTTGTAATTTCTGAGATAATGCTTCCAAAATGTTAAACAAATTATTGAGATTATGAGATATTTTATTATTATTATTGTTGTTTTTTGCATATAAAACCTTTGTATCACTATTCCCAGAAGGAAGTAATAAATTGAACAAATATTTGCAGTTTGAGGGAGCGGATTCAATTTTGAAGAGGTTTTAATAGAAGTCGATTTAGAGAAAACAATAAATACATTGGGGGAGGTGAGAATTATATGATGCTATATTTGTTAATATAAAGTATCTCGATTCCTTCTTCCCTCCCATCCTGTCAGTTCCGAGGTGTGATCCTGGACCTATTCCGGGAGGACTTCAAGCTGAAGAAGTCCCACATACTAGAGCAGTGCAAGGAATTATTAGGAGTGGACCCGTCCAGCAAGGCAGAGTTCGATAGGATACTCAAGGTATGTATAAGCACTGCTAGAAATTAAAGGAATAGTACAGTTCTGGTCAAACAGAATTTTAGTATTATAATTAGAACTTGTAAGTTTTCATTAAAAACGATGGGTCTAAACCAAAACTGTACTATTCCTTTAACTTTTGTTCCTTGTGGCCCAGTTGGGCAAGTTAAAATCAAGATTTTGTTATTGGAGTCGGCGGAAACCTGATTCTGGTGGCCTCAAACAAATGATAAATATATTAAAATTATGTTATATTTGTTTGCCAATTTAGGGAAGTAAAATTTAGCATAATGAAATGTTGGTGTCCTGAAGCTAATTTTTAGTGGCCCAGGCCCAGTGCTAATTTTGATTATTGGGAAATGTCTAGTAAGAAGAAATTGCGCAAGGCAGGGCTCTAGAAACGTTTATTTTCGGACTTGCCCACTCGGGCAAGTAACTAAGAAAGTAGCTTGCCCGAGATCAAACACTACTTGCCCATTTGTGGTACACATTAGGCAAAAGAGCATTACATTTGTCAGAGTTACAATTTAAAACATTCAAGAAAAATAAATGATTAACAATAGAAAGCCTTCAGTTATAAGTTGCTGTCAATTATATTGACATTGTATTCACATACATGATAAAATTCATATATTTGATTTATAATGATCTTGTGCTAAATTACTTGCCCTGTTTGGGCAAGTGACCTTAAATTATAGTAGCCCATAACTTTTTCACTGGCCCCGGGATGTTATAACAAAGTTAAAGTGAGACCTGTAAAGTGTCAGAAATTGCCCAAAATGACATTTGAGACTTCAATCCTAAACCAAAATCATTGTAAGATATGTCCGAATGATGTGTGAAAGTTTCATTGAAAAAGAACACTGCTTTCCTGGTTAAAAAAGTGAAAATATGCGTCAGCTTTTACAATGGACGTTTATGAGGTTTATGACCGTTAACGCTTTTGAGCTGAATGATAGATATCGTCATACTAAAGGCGCATTTGAAAAAATCTAACCCTATTTTATTCTTCTCTTACCATAAGCTAAACAACACGGTAGAAGAGAAACGAGGAAGCTCCAATTAATTTTCGTGGAGTTAGACACTTTACAGGCCTCACTTTAAATGTATTTTGTGGAACCTATTGATATTTACATTACCTGTCTGATTATCTGTCATGTCATTTGAACCCATTGCCTACAGGAACCTAAGTGACCCTGTATTAACTCTATGGGAATTTCAAAATCTAGTAGTGAACAGGGTTAAGACTTGGTTTACGCTATTATTCATGTTTGTGTTTTATTTTGTTTCTCTCTCTCTTTCTCTTTCTTTTTCAGAGTGTATGCGTCTTCAAAAGTCCATTTTGGCACTTGAAAGGCACCGTACCCAACTCGTGACACCGGCTGCCAGACTAGCATCTAGTTTTATTACAATTGAAAGAGACAAATAGTAATTGTTTTAGTTCAAATTTATCAATAAGTTCAACAATATTTTTATTTTTTATGCCTCCGCCAACGAAGTGGCCGGAGGCATAATGTTTTCGGGTTGTCCGTCCGTCCGTCCGTCCGTCCGTCCGTCCGTACGTACGTCCCGTTTTCGTTCTCGCGATATCTCAAGAACCGGTTGACAGATCAATTTCAAACTTGGTTTGAGTGTACATATTAGGGTGACAATGATCTGATTAGATTTTGGGGTTCATGAGGTCAAAGGTCAAGGTCACAGGACTCATTATATGTTTTAAAATGCCTCGTTCTTGCGATATCTCTAGAACCGGTTGACAGATCAAATTCAAACTTGGTATGAGTGTATATATTGGGGAGACGATGATCTGATTAGATTTTGGGGTTCATGAGGTCAAAGGTCAAGGTCACAGGACTCAATATATGTGCAAAAATGCCTTGTTCTCGCGATATCTCTAGAAGCGGTTGATGGATCAATTTCAAACTTGGTATGAGTGTACATATTGGGGTGACAATGATCTGGTTAGATTTTGGGGTTCATGAGGTGAAAGGTCAAGGTCGCAGGACTCAATATATGTGCAAAAAAGCATCCTCGCGATATCTCAAGAACCGTTTGACGGATCAATTTCAAACTTGGAATGAGTTACATACACATCGGGGTGGCAATGATTGGATTAGATTTGGGGGGTCATGAGGTCAAAGGTCAAGGTCACATGACTCAATATATATGCAAAAATGGCTTGTAATGGTAAAATCTCAAGAACAGAATGTCAGATTTCCATCTAACTTGGTACCTGAATTTTTCTTGCGAGCCAATGTAGTCATCAAAGTTTGAAGTCTATGGTCAAGGTCACAGAACTCAAAATATATATATGAAGAAAACAAAAATTCAGTGCACGTTATTTTGGGCTTGATATTAAAAATCGCGTCATAACGGAGGCATAATTTTCGACTGCGCGCAGTCAAAGATCCATCTAGTTGTATCAATGATCATCTTAGTATAACGGGAAAGTAAATGTGTAAGAACCCAAAGGCCTTTCGGAAAATTAGAAAGAAAAGAACAGTATAAATATTTATTTTTTCAGTATATTTTTTTCATTCGGTGCAATTGGCATTTCAAGCTTCAATGACTAAAAGTTTCCTCATAGAATTATTAACTACCTACTTGGAGTGGGGTTTAAAGTTAATTTATCATTTTATTATTTAATCAACAAATTACCCACATTGATAGTGTCAATATGAAATTAGTCAGATTCTACAGAAATTGTGAATTGCAATTTTTGTTTTTGTGCCTTCCATACAGGGAAATTTTGTTTTTTTACTTGGTAATTTGTTTTATTTTCTTTGAGTGCATTCTCCATATTCAGATATTTATTTGCAATATCAATTAACATAGGGAGGCTAATTGTAAGTGATATTCCCTTTTATTTTCAACATGAGCCAGGATTTGAACCCTCAATCCCCTGCTTTGCAGTCCGCAGAGTGAACCACATGACCTCAAGCTCTCTGCATGTATTTGTAGAGCACTTTGCTGATAAAATTCTAGGTGTATACCAACAGTAAGTACTTTAATGGCTGTTGTTGCTATGTCTGACCAGCTGTGGTGGTTACCATTGACAACCAGGTTGCAAATTCCCTTGTTACTCAGATGTTTTTTTGCAAAATGTGTGGTCATAATTGACGGTTACGACTATCCAGTGGATAGTTTAACACCTGAACACTTCAATCAAAAATATCTTTTTAACGAAAGGAAAATTTGAAAAAAAATGAAACATGTCCCAAGCTTTTATTGTTAATACAAATACAACAATGTATGAGCGAACCGCTAGAATTCCAATTGGATTTTGGGGATTTGGACAATGTTACAGTTACTAGATCCCTTTAAAGACATGGCATCTTTCAGGATTAACAGGACAAATTGCATAATTTTGTTTTTATAGTCATATGTGTATCTATCTATTAGCCTGGTAATAAAAAATAATTTGGCAAAAAATAATTGATCTATGAAAATACCCTTGCTTTTGTATGAAATTCATTGCATGTGCCTCACATACAAACCATGTTACATGTTCTTAGCGAAAACTAAGTAATTTACCATGAAATTTTCGGACTATTTTGACTATAGACAATTGTACTGAATCAAAATAATATAATGCTACTATCCAGCTAATTTTGTTCATGTTACAACAAATTTACCAAGTACCTAAAGAAGTCATGTTTAAAGGCAAGGAACTTTTCATGAATTTGAATACAATAGTAAAGGTTTTTGCCCCTTGATTTTTTTATTGTTTTTTTGTTTTTGTTTGTTTGTTGTTGTTTTTTTTTTTTGGGGGGGGGGGGTGGGCTCCTCTATACCAATTAATAATTTGTACAAGTGAATTAGGTAAATTATTTTCAAAATTTGATTTCCAGTTGATTTTTGTATTGTATTTTCATGGCAATGATGTTCATTGCATTACCAAAGAGGGCATTGTTTTTTTCTTTTCAAGACATTGGTGACTGGCTATAGCAAAACACTGCAATTGTCAGTAAAAATCAAAATTTAGATTTTCTAGCCATCAGGAAGGCCTCATCACAAGCGTTCATTTGATGCCTTCTTCTAAAACATGACAATAGGCAAAGATAAGATCGTTTCAATTTTACAAACATAAGTCTTTTACATGCATAATCATGAAGTTAAAATGCCCATTTGTTCAAAACATGAATTACCTAAGCTGCCAAGTCTTCCTGATTTCGCAGAAGACTTCCTGAAAATAGACCAAGATTACTGCATTGTAAAGCCAATCTTCCTGAATTAAAAAAAAAAATTATTGTCATTTTATAGATATCTTCCTGATTTCTGATGAAATTTCCCTAAATCTTCCCGATCGTTGAATTTCAATGTTGGTAGCTCTGAATTAATGACAAGTGCAGGGTTTTGCTATATATATTGTCACATTTATGTGGGTAATCTTATACCTCAGCATACTTCTACAAACGTTTAGTATTCCCGATTCGAGTGGCAGGAGTACACACAGTTGCTTGAAATGTGCGCACACGCATAATAAATGTAAACTATGTTAACAAATTTATGGTGTACTTATTGTTGCTTATTTACTACATTGGTTTTTCTTTTGAGAATGTGTGTGTGATTGTTTGTACATATATCAGGCATGTGAGACTTCCTCGTTTCCGCGGAATTCCGCGTTTTTGAATTATAAAATCGCGGAATAATTGCGGAATTCTGCGTTTTTATTGTTAAAAAAAACAACAAAAACCCCAAAAAAGTTTGTTTGTTTGTTTTTACTTTACTTTATTAAATGTATAGAGACAACATTTAAACGTAAATCTGACCAAATCTTCCCTAGTAATTTTGGAAGAATTATGAAAAATGGGTCGAGAATGCATTTAATACTCAAAAACGTCAAGGTCTGGACCCCTGCCGGAATGGACTTTGTGCTTGCAATGTGCACTTCCCGCACACTTTCCTCTTTTTATGCCTCCGCAACGAAGTAGCCGGAGGCATTATGTTTTCGGGTTGTCCGTACGTCCGTACGTACGTACGTACGTCTGTACGTCCCGTTCTCGTGATCGCGTTATCTCAAGAACCGATTGACGGATTTTCACCAAACTTGGGTCATGTATGTATCTTGGGGGGCCGATGATCTGATTAGATTTTGGGGTCATGAGGTCAAAGGTCAAAGGTCACAGAGCTCATTATATATGCAAAAATAGCTCGTGATCCCGTTATCTCAAGTACGGATTGACAGATTCTGACCAAACTTGGTACATGTATATATCTTGGGGGGCCGATGATCTGATTAGATTTTGGGGTCATGAGGTCAAAGGTCAAAGGTCACAGAGCTCATTATATATGCAAAAATAGATTTTGATCGCGTTATCTCAAGAACGGATTGACGGATTCTGACCAAACTTGGTACATGTATGTATCTTGGGGGGCCGATGATCTGATTAGATTTTGGGGTCATGAGGTCAAAGGTCACAGAGCTCATTATATATGCAAAAATAGATTTTGATCGCGTTATCTCAAGAACGGATTGACGGATTCTGACTAAACTTGGTACATGTATGTATCTTGGGGGGGCCGATGATCTGATTAGATTTTGGGGTCATGAGGTCAAAGGTCACAGAACTCATTATATATGCAAAAATAGCTCGTGATCGCGTTATCTCAAGAACGGATTGACGGATTCTGACCAAACTTGGTACATGTATGTTCCTTGGAGAGCCAGTGAACTGTTTAGATTTTGGGGGTCATGAGGTCAAAGGTCAAGGTCACTTATAGCTCATAATTGTGATATGTCAAGATCTAAAAGACAGAGTACCATCAAAATTGAGTTGACAGAATTAATTCAGTGTACATGTTGATTTGGGCTTGATATAAATCGCGTAATGGCGGAAGCATCATTTTCGACTGCGCGCAGTCGAAGATCCATCTAGTTTTTTTCTTACCCCACTCACATGCCTGATATATGTGACCGGCTATAGCGTCTCGTCTGTAAAAATCAAGATTTTCACACAATTAGAAAGGAAGGCCTCTTTAACAAGCTTTCATGTGATGCTTTGTTCTAACTAATTGGCGAAGATGGTGTGAACTTAAAATAGTAATTTCTTCAAAATATGAATTACATACCGATCATCGCCGAACTCAATAATTACCAAAAGGTAAAATTAATTTTTCAAAAATGATTTTGATACTTCTATGATGAAACTAAACAAATGGGAGCTTTCATACAGCAATCACTAATCACTGTGCCACTAATGAGGATTCGGGCCAGTGTATTTCAGAGCATGGGGGGGGGTGCATAAAGAGTTGCGATCAATCACAAAATCATTCATTGCCATTTAACACAAGTCAGAAAATGCGCAAATATGATTGGCTCAATATTTTCTGACTTTTGTTTAATCAAAACTCTTTATGCAACACTCATGAGATGCAACTATCGAATAACTCCAAAGGTTTGATTTCGTTTCGTAAATATATTTATTTCAGATTCCATTTATTTCCCAAGAAAAAAAACAAAAACATTTATAGAACTACACATACACAATCTTGATTATAAAATCTTTACAATGGTTATAAGATGCTCCTTAGAAGCTAAAGAAACAACAGAACTATAGTCAAAGACTATTAAATATGGTCTACAATGTGCTTTTAAAGTGTATGACTGCACCAGTATTGAATATTTGTTTTAACGTCCTATCCAAGAGACAAACAAGCTTTTAAAGTGTATGGCTTCACCAGTATTGAATATTTGTTTTAAAGTCCTCTCCAAGAGACACGACAAGCTTTTAAAGTGTATGACTTCACCAGTATTGAATATTTGTTTAAAGTCCTATCCAAGAGACACGACATGCTTTTAAAATGTATGACTTCACCAGTATTGAATATTTGTTTAACGTCCTATCCAAGAGACACACAAGCTTTTAAAGTGTATGGCTTCACCAGTATTGAATATTTGTTTAACGTCCTATCCAAGAGACAACTAATGCATTGCTTTAAACTGTCACAAAAGGGTAGTGTGAATACCCCTTTACATATTGTTGGGTGAGAGTGAAAAAGGCATTAAGTAGTTTATTTATTACTAAGTCAAGTTTTACTGTATATACCGTCTTTTAGGTCAGAGCTTTTTCCACGTAATATCAAATTTTCAGGAGACAATCATTACCAATTTGGAGAATATATTCATTAGAAATAAGAGACCTAAATTTGGTTTCCACATTGCTCCCAAAGTACAAAAGGTGACTTTGCACCCTTCTCTTTCCAACCAACGATATGAAGTTGCATATTACAACATAATCCACATTAATAAGGTGAAAAGTTTCTAAATGTTACATTCATTTACTTGTTATTAAACAAAAAACCTATTTCAGTGCACTAGATTTCAGCGTTGAGTTACTTATTCATTAAAAAAAGAAAATATTGCATAAAAAATACACATCTTTAACATAAAACACAGCATAGATATCTGGATTACAACAGATGAGTTTTTAACTTGCATAGAAACCACACAAAAACAAACATATTACACATTTTCATTAAATTGCTTATATCGAAGGCACTATTAAATCAGTACCTGTAAAACGGGTAATTTCCGCAGTACATATGAGACCTTACACCACAAAACAGCCAATAAGTCGGGGAAAATGATTATGCTGATTTTCACATGACATCACAGTAGAATTCATTTACTGTAAAATGGTATATAATTTGTCATATTCAGACAAGGCAAACCCTCTGAAAATGAGCGCCAAAGATTTGGAAAATGGCTGAAGCAGTTTTAAACCAAGGGAGAAACGGGCCACTCAAAGATCGGCGTCCATTCAAATGCTGTAATCTGATAATTTTTATTCAATGAAAAACATATTTCTGACAATCAAAATTTCACAGAAGGTAGATTAAGATACCTTCATTCAGGAAATACAAAAATCCTGAATCTCATATTTTGATTAAAAATATGAGAACCAAATTTGACTATTTCAGCTTATAACGGAGAAACTATATTTGCGACGTTTGTGGTGAAAGGTCACATATAATTTCACATAATTTTTGCTATTTTCAGCAAACGCAAATTCTAAAATCTGTGAAAATATACGTAATTTGAATAGGTTGAAAACAAGAAAGTGCATGTACATGCATTACAGAACATTGTATTAGGTGTTTAGTAGGTACAACGCAAATATTTCCTGATTGTTGAGCGCAAAATTAAGGAATTACGGAAATATCGATTGTGCAAATATTACCAATTTTATAGTAAAATATTAAAGACAGTACACACAATATCTTGCTAAATGTTCATACATTAAGTACATTGATATATTCAAACAATACAATACTAACTACATGATTTTACAAAGCCTACGAGCCCTTTTTATTTTTTTCCAAACATGATTAAATGTTTTAACTTATTTAAGACTAATTTATGTGAATAGAAAGTTCAGAAATACTTCATCTAATTTTGTAACGCAAACCGATTAATCTACAAACTAGATGAATCAGTCGAAAATGATGCCTCCGCCATTACGCAATTGATTTATGTCAAGCCCAAATCAACATGTACACAGAATTAATTCTGTCAACTCAATTTTGATGGTACTCTGTCTTTTAGATCTTGACGTATCACAATTATGAGCTATAAGTGACCTTGACCTTTGCCCTCATGACCCCAAAATCTAATGACTACAATTGTTCCCTATTATACATTCAGGTATCAAGTTGGATTGAAATCTGATATTCAGTTCTTGAGTTTTCCAATCTCAAGCTACTTTTACATATAATGAGCCCTGTGACCTTTGACCTTTGACCTCATGACCCCCAAAATCTAATCAGTTCATTGGCTCTCCAAGGAACATACATGTACCAAGTTAGGTCAGAATCTGTCAATCCCTTCTTGAGATAACGCGATCACGAGCTATTTTTGCATATATAATGAGCTCTGTGACCTTTGACCTTTGACCTCATGACCCCAAAATCTAATCAGATCATCGGCCACCCAAGATACATACATGTACCAAGTTTGGTCAGAATCTGTCAATCCCTTCTTGAGATAACGCGATCACGAGCTATTTTTGCATATATAATGAGCTCTGTGACCTTTGACCTTTGACCTCATGACCCCAAAATCTAATCAGATAATTGGCCCCCCAAGATACATACATGTACCAAGTTTGGTCAGAATCTGTCAATCCGTTCTTGAGATAACGCGATCACAAGCTATTTTTGCATATATAATGAGCTCTGTGACCTTTGACCTTTGACCTCATGACCCCAAAATCTAATCAGATAATTGGCCCCCCAAGATACATACATGTACCAAGTTTGGTCAGAATCTGTCAATCCGTTCTTGAGATAACGCGATCACAAGCTATTTTTGCATATATAATGAGCTCTGTGACCTTTGACCTTTGACCTCATGACCCCAAAATCTAATCAGATCATTGGCCCCCCAAGATACATACATGACCCAAGTTTGGTGAAAATCCGTTAATCGGTTCTTGAGATAACGCGATCACGAGAACGGGACGTACGTACGGACGGACGGACGTACGGACGGACGGACAACCCGAAAACATAATGACTCCGGCTACTTCGTTGCGGAGGCATAAAAATGATCAAAAATAAATATGTATATATATATCTAATTGAAAGAAATTTAATAATTATGAACCCATTCAATACCCACTTACAAAAAGTACTGTAACTCAGATTATAGACATGTTCACTCACATGCAAAATGCTTTCTAGTACGTGTAATAGTAAAGACAGGTGGTCTTTATATCAGGCATATCAGGCATCTTGTTATATCAAGGTATTAAAATAAACAAAAAAATACATGTACAAAGAGCTTGTACCAGTAAAATTATGTTGTTGTAAACAAGGTTTTGTTATATATCAGAGCTCTTTATAACCAGCTTCCACTATTCATAACAACCAGGGGTGGGGGTGTTTCAAAAAGATCCTAAGTTGAACTTAACTCGAAGTAGGACTTATGGTAAGCCATGTGTAGCCTTGGAATAAAATATATTAAAAGGCAAAATTGCAAGTGTTTGAGACTTTTCATAAATGTTAAATCAACAACATGAACTCTCCTTGATAATATCAAATATTAATGACTTGAATCAACATTTGTATGCCTTTTCAAAGAACTTTTACAAACAATGTTCAAAGAAACTAAAGGCTTTCCATAGTTTTTGAGTCCAACTTAGAGTTAAGTTCAACTTGAGATCTTTTTAAAAACATCCCCCAGGACCCAAATTTCCTCAGAATACAGTGGTTAATTTCAGGACCCATGCCCACTCGCAGGGCATCTGTTTTGGGTTGAGTGCGGGCAGCATGATATTCATTCCCTGCAGTCCCGGGCCATTGGTCCATTTGATGGGCTTGTTGTAACCCAGGATGGTCACGGCCGTGTCCGGATAGGAAGGCATCGGGTCGTACAGGTAGACCGTGTTGTTTTCTGGCCACTCGAGCAGGAAGGCGTACACAGTAACGTTCGCACTCTTCTTGTTGGTGGTGTACCTATCGGACAGATTGAAGTGAAAGAACAAAAAATATGGATCAGATTGAATGGGAAAAGAATGAAATAAGGCATAAACCCAGGAGGGTCAGTGTCGTGTCCCGATACGAGGGCATCGGGTCGTACAGGTAGACGGTGTTGTTTTCCGGCCACTCGAGCAGGAATGCATACACAGTAACGTTCGCACTCTTCTTTATTGGTCGTGTACCTATCGGACAGATTGAAGTAAAAGAACAGAAAATATGGATCAGATTTGGAAGAGAAAAGCATGAATTACAACAATTTGGATCAGAGAGGTATAAAAGTTTGATTGGTGTTGTTTGCAAGCCAGTCGAGCATAAAGGCATACACAGATATGTTCAAACTCTTCTCGTTTGTGGTGTAAGAACTAAAGATATAGATCAGGCTGAAAGAGAGAAGAATGAAATAGTTCAACCTGTCTTAGTGGCCACCTGGATATAGCAACAAACCTGCCTATAGAGGCCACCAAAAATGATCCTGTGCAGTTTTAAAAAAAAAATGTTATGGAACCTGTCCATAGAGGTCACATATCTACAGCTGCCACTTTTCTTATGTCCCTTTATAGGTACACACAGGTTTGACTTTACTTACCAAACATCAGGGTTGACGGTGTCATTCTGTCTCCTCCAGGGTTTGGTGCCGTAAACCCCCTCCCCATTGACCTTCAGCCACGACCCCATCTGCCTCAGACGCTCCTCAAAGATGGGGATGATGCGGCCATCGTGGGTGGGTCCAACATTGAGCAGGAGATTGCCACCACAACTGGGAAGAGAAGATAACAGTTAAAGGGATCTAGTAACTTTGTTGACATGTGCAAAAAGTGATGAATGGTTGATGCAATGTATATTGTTGTTATCTCATATGTCCACAGGGTATTGTGTGAAAATTTCAAGTCAAATGGACATTGTATGGCCAAGTAATGAGCGAAAATGCAAAGTGATATTCAGTAACTCACTGCACTTACTTTGGTACACAGAAGAAAAACTCGCCCGGAGTTTTTCTTATCTGAATACTTCAATCATACATATCTTTGTAACGAAAGGGAAATTTGAAAAACCGAAACCTGTCCCGTGATTTTATTGTTAATACGAATACAACAAGGTATAAGGGAACCGCTAGAATTAGAATTTTATTTTGAGGATTTGGACAATGTTACTAAAAAAAGTCCCTTTAATACTACATTAGCACAACAATAATAATCCATTTTTTTACACTTCATTAACCATAAACTTATTTCAATTATCACATAATTTGCCTGAAATAATTACTGCCTACGCTTGACTCAAGCCGCATCACTCAAGCTCTCAAACAGTTATAGGAAAAAATAATCAATACAAATTATCCTGCGAATTACCCTTTAACTACACCTACATTAGGTAAAAAGCAGCAAATGTTTAGAAAATATTTTGTATCTCTATAAATATCTTAATCAGCTATCTCAACTCTAGATGAACCAAAGTGTAATTTGTACCAACTTAATCGTTTGTGCCAGCTTCACAATGAGGGAATGAATTTCAAAGTAGCCAGCTCAATTTATCCACAGTCATGGCATTCTCCCAATTTGTAAATAATCAACCAAAACCAGAATGAACTCAAAGTGAAATTGTACCAACCTAATCGTGCGTGCCAGCTTCACAATGAGAGAATGGATGTCAAAGTAGCCAGCCAACTGAGTCGTCCGCACATAGCCCCAGCTCGCTTTGTCCACAGTCATGGCATTCTCCCACTTGTGATTCTGAAGCTTTCCTGGAGAAAATAAGGAGAATATTTTGTTTTTTTCATTAGATATCTTGTTTATTACATAATTAAATATACTACTTTTAAATAGATTCTTTTATGGCCCTGTAGCAGAAAAGGTTGCAATTTGAATTGCAAATTTACAACTGATTGCATCGCTTTCTGCAACATAGCCACGATCTACTGTAGCGAGGACGTAAACAAGAAAACGATTGTTATCTGACTGACTATAGCATCTAGTATTCCCTCCTATTCCGCTGGTCAAGTACCATGCAAAATAGAGACATGGATACAGGTTCTGCAAAAGTGAAGATCTGTCCAGAGGTGGATAAATATTCTGTACACAAAATGTACAAATCTGAACTCATGCAATCACTTATCCTTCCAACTATGAAAGTGTTCACATCCATTATTTGAGTCTCTCCTCCACTTTTACAGACATTACATTGGCAACGAGGATGGGAGTTTGGCAGTTTCAGGAGTTCATGGGGGGTGTTTCACAAAGATCCTAAGTTGAACTTAACTCTAAGTTGGACTTTAAAATTAGGGTAAGCCATTTGTAGCCTTGGAATAAAATATATTCAGAAGAAAAAATTATAGTATTTCAGACTTTTCATAAAATGTACATCAACAACATGAAATGTCCTTGATGATAGAAAATATTAATGATTTTAATCAACATTTTATGCCTTTTAATAGAGTTTTTACAAAATTTGTTCAAAGAAACTAGGTAACTGCGTTCCATACTTTTTTAGTCCAACTTAGAGTTAAGTTCAACTTAGGATCTTTGTGAAACACCCCCCTGGAATTTGTGATGTGATTAAATGTAACAAGTCCCAACTGACCTGGGTCAAATCTGTCATTGCAAGTGTAGAAGCCGCCATGTTTGCAAGTGCAACCGTCTCCCCAGCGATCATTGACGACAATTCTGTCCTTGACCGGGCTAGAAAAAACCAGGGATGGGTGGAGGAAGAAACCAGACTTCTGTTTAATATGCTTATATCACATTATCAAACCAGCAGTGATGTGACAGGGATAAGTGTCCAGCCAGGGATCGTTGGCAGTGTCTTCATTTAAAATCCTATTTTTGTCAGCATTCTAGCCTTCATACACACAAACACAAACATACAAACAAACATGTGGACAATTAAACAAACAGTCATTCCCACATACTACACACTAACTCATACATGACATCACACAGACGTCACTCATACGACGTAAACGTTTTTCTGTGTTAATTTAATAAAATGAACTTGAATAAATAAAAATTGAACTAATATACAGCGGAACATTGCTTTTACATGTGACACACGCACAAAAGGTGCATATATGGAGCTATTTTGACAGATATCCCTTGATTTAACTTGCTCTGGACACTTGGACACTTATCCCTATCACAGTGGCACCAATGAAAAGGGTGTTGGACAAGAGGTTTCCTCTTCCCCTTTAGTATATCGACTCATGTAAAACAGTAATTTTTTTCATCTATAATCTTGGAAACAGTATTTAATATGGTCTAAATACATCACTGATGAGAAGAAATTATGTTTCCATTTCATTACGTTTCACTAAGTTAGCCGTGATCTCCACCACGGTGGAAATCAACTCAACCATTTTAATAGCTTTCGTCAACATTCCATGCCCTGTTAACTGCCCCCCGAGACCTAGTGGTATTATAGAGATAATCTCCTCCGGTTACACGCAGTAAACCGATAAGAAAGGTGTAAACGGTGATACAATTCTACTAGAGGCACGAATCTCTCAACCTCTCCTCAGGCCTTAGAAGCGGATATTTTCTAACTTGGGTGAAACGTAAATGTTTTATTTTTGGTCCCAGGGTGCATTTTGGCGATTTTATAGATAATTAGCTAATTGGCATATTTCTGAAATAAGGTCAGGGGTCATTTTCCATCTAGGAATAGTACAGTAGTAATCAAAACAATCATGACAGGGTAATTTGGGGCAAGGAATCCATTTCCTGTGCTCATTTTCATGTGCCGTATGGGCAACACCCTAAAATCCAAGATGGCTTCCCCTAATTTGCATATTTATGAATATTATTGATTTACAGTAGCTACATCCTCTAATAAGTATTAATTACAGGTCATATAGATCAAATCATGCTCTTAATGTATATTAAAGATACTTCAGCTTGGTTGCCACCTTGGCAACCTCTGACAATGCCTATAATTAGCTTAATTTGATTATTCACCTAATTTGCATATTCCCAGAAATCGTGTGTTTTGTGAACCCAGAAAGTAAAATCAACGAGAAATATCACTTTTCCATGGTTTTAGGGGGCAACGAATCCATTTATGATACTTATTTCGACGTATCACCTCGGCAACCCACATAAATCCAAGATGGCCGCCTTTGGCATTTTGAAGGAAAACTGCTGTGTGCCACTTTAACAGCAATTATTTTATAAAGATGTAATTGTTTTACTGTAAGCAACAAACTACATTGTAATAACAATATTCTAGTTGCTAATTCCAACAATAGAAAGTCAAAAAATTACATAGTTTACAAAATAAATGCTGTAAAAGTGGCACATAGCAGTTTTCCTTTACAATGCCAAAGGCGGCCATCTTGGATTTATGTGGGTTGCCGAGGTGATTCGTCGAAATAAGTATCATAAATGGATTCGTTGCCCCCTAAAACCATGGAAAAGTGGTATTTCTCGTTGATTTTACTTTCTGGGTTCACAAAACACACGATTTCTGGGAATATGCAATTTAGGTGAATAATCAAATTAAGCTAATTATAGGCATTGTCAGAGGTTGCCAAGGTGGCAACCAAGCTGAAGTATCTTTAATATACATTAAGAGCATGATTTAATCTATACGACCTGCAATTAATACTTATTAGAGTATGTAGCTACTGTAAATCAATAATATTCATAAATATGCAAATTAGGGGAAGCCATCTTGGATTTTAGGGCGTTGCCCATACGGCACATGAAAATGAGCACTGGAAATGGATTCCTTGCCCCAAATTAAGGCTGTCGATTTCGGGTATATTTACTACCCGGGACTCGCGATAATTTTTCGGGCGAGTCCCGGGTACCCGAAATTGATAAATTTGTTGATTTCGCTATAGGCATGTCACGCCGCTGGGAAACATGTTCATTCAAGTGACAAAAATGCAGCGCATTTATGACAATAAATCATCTTATAAAATACAGCAAATTCGTAAATCAATTTTTTGCTTTTTTTCGGGATATCGAGTATCGATTTTTGCGCCCGGGACTCGACATTTTTCAGCGGGACCCGGGTACCCGGGACTCGTCAATAGCCTTACCCCAAATTACCCTGTCATGATTGTTTTGAGTACTACTGTACTATTCCTAGATGGAAAATGACCCCTGACCTTATTTCAGAAATATGCAAATTAGCTAATTATCTTTAAAATCGCCAAAATGCACCCTGGGACCAAACATTAAAAATCAGTAATGTATTTCGACCACGTTAAAAACTGTTTCCAAGATTATATACAAAAATTTCACAACATTTATTTTTACTACATTAGGGGATATACTACTTGCTCAATTTCATTTACAGAATATATTATGCATATATGAAGAAGATGGTGTTAAGGTTGGTGGGAGAATTGTGCAAATCTTAAGATATGCAGATGATAATTGTAATAAAATAATGTCAAAGTAAAGCGCTTAAAGATGATGATCAATCATATTAGGCGCTAAATAAATTGAGTATATTATTTATTTATATTTATTGCCCCAAAAATGAGGGTTTAGTGAAAAGATTTGGTATATTGCGTTGGTCATGGTATGACCAGTGCAAAGCATCTTCTGCTGCTACATAATATGAGACCGTTGATCACCACAAAATGACCAATAAGTCAGGGAAAATGATTGTGCTGATTTCCACTTGACATTAAAAATTAAGGGACAAAACTGGCTACTTTAAAGGGCAATGCAACTCAAGAATAGAGTTTATCCTACTTTATACATCGTAATATGCCTGTTTATTATATGTAACATTACTCCGACTCAGATTTCTGCTTTGGAAGAAATATGTGAAAACTTTATCGGGTATACCACTATTCACGCGAACACTGGAGGCCGCCATTATTAGGTTTGTGCAGACTACGGTCAATGATATGTACTAATGCATTTCAATAGCACCAATTCAAACCACTGTCTGAATACTTGTTGATGCTTTGAAATCAGTGAAAAGCTTTTTGTTCGGCCCTAAGCACATACATCAGAGTTTGCAGAGCATGTCGGGTAATTACAAGAACATGGCCGCTCCCATCATCTTTTGCCGCCGTAAGAATTAGTAAAATGTGGGTATGTTTACGTAAGGATTTCATGGGATCCAGGAGGCCAAAATTGCCAAGTTATGTATCAAATCAAATGTCTGTTCACCCTCTAAACGATAATAATAACCGAAAGCCATAGTTTCATTGCGTCCAATCAAGCCCTGTTATCTGATCATTTTTATTTGATGAAAAGCCATATTTAAACAGGATTTCTGGTGCTCAAAATTGTACAGATGGTAGATTAACATACCCTCATTCAGGAAATGCCAAAATCTTGAACATCTTATTTTAAACAAAATTTCATCTCATAAAAGAGAAACTACCACCATGACTTAACGGTCGTTTTTGTGGTGTAAGGTCACTGCACTCACCTTTCATTGTACAGCCAGGACAGGAACACAGTGCTGTTCCAGTACTCGGCAGGACCGTTGGCCCCATCAGCCCAGATGACGTCGGGTTTGTACGACATCACAATATCCTTCATCTGGGGCATCGCAACGAGCTGCAGTTACAACAACAAATCACAACGACAAATTATATATATATTATGATACATAGAAGTGAAAAGGGGACCAATTATTTCTTCCTTTTCAATCATTTATGATTATTCTTTGCAAATTATTATGATACATAGATATATATAATACAACATTTATAAGTAATTGTTTAAACATTCATTTTTTTATGTCAAGGGTGATATTGTACAAAGTTTCATTATTTGTTACTAATTTTCTCAAGTGCTCCATAATATTTTTGTATCTCTTTTTTTAAAATGATATATTATCTAGAAATAAATACCAAGTAAAATCATTATATACAAATACTTCTGCTTGTGCTTGTGGCATTGAATTTGAACAAGGAGTAAAGTATGAAATATGTGAAAAACGAGCAAAGAAAATGGGCTTCCCAAGGTATCGAAACCTGAAACCTCCAGATTGCTAGACCGGTACTTTAACCATTAAGCCACATGGCCCTAGGCTTTTAGCATACTTAGTTTGTTTAGAGTTATTATCTCTAAATGTTTACCCACGCCTAGATATATTGTACGTACATCTCTATACTCTGTTGTGGTGAAATTATTTGCGGCATCCTGGAGGTACAGGGGGTGGAACCATTCAAAGAGGGAGTAGTACAGACCAAAGTGGATGTTGGTTCTGCTCCGCACAGCCGAGGCCAGCTCACCTTTAGAAAACAATTATAATAATAATAATTGATTTGATTTGATTTGAATTTATTTCCATATTTCACAAATAATTTTGTTGAACAAGTCAAAAATACAAACAAACAATATATTCATAAACGAAATACGGTATAAAATACACAGAAGACTAATATAACAAATTGTAAGAAAAAAACAAACAATAAAAGAACAAAATAAAGAAGAGAAGAGAAGGTGCCATGCCAAATAATTGTTTTTAATAGGTATTTATAGAGCGCTGATTGTAATGAGCCTCTAAGCGCTATTATTATTATTACCCCGGTCAACAGATACACACTTCAATCAGAAGAGGTATTACAAAAGATACAAGATTACTGAGAGTTTTAAATGAATTCATCTGAATTAACTTGAATTGAAGTTTTTTTGTAGTACATGAACTGGAGCGTTTAACAGGTTACGAGTCATCTACGTCTTTTCATTTTGGACAAAAGATGTGCCATAAAGAAATTGCGCCTTGGGAGCATCTTACCAACAAGTGTGGTCCCAAGTCCTTTGCATTCCAGTTCCAGGAACGGTTAGAACAGATTCAGATGGTCTATAATATAGACCATCTGAATCTGTTCTAACCGTTCAGACCTGGTCCAGGAACCACCTGTCCATATAGTATATGGACAGGTGGTTGCTGGACCAGGTCTGAGTGTACATAGGAAACTAGGATCTAACAGTTGAAGACTCTGGGATAACCTTACCAACAAGATCTCTGTGTGGTCCCAAGTCCTTTTCATTCCAGTTCTAGGAATGCTAGAAGCTGGTGGTCTTTATAGACAGGTGGTTGCTAGACCAGGTCTTACTGTATATACAAAATTGGGATCAAACAGTTTTAACATTCTGGGATAGTCTTACCAACAAGATCTCTATGTGGTCCTAGATCCTTTGCATGCCAGTTCTAGGAATGGTTAGAAGCTGGTGGTCTTTATAGACAAGTGGTTGCTAGACCAGGTCTTACTGTATATATACAAAATTGGGATCAAACAGTTTTAACATTCTGGGATAGTCTTACCAACAAGATCTCTATGTGGTCCTAGATCCTTTGCATGCCAGTTCTAGGAATGGTTAGAAGCTGGTGGTCTTTATAGACAAGTGGTTGCTAGACCAGGTCTTACTGTATATATACAAAATTGGGATCAAACAGTTTTAACATTCTGGGATAGTCTTACCAACAAGATCTCTATGTGGTCCTAGATCCTTTGCATTCCAGTTCCAGGAATGGTTAGAAGGCCAGTTTGTGAATCCCTCGTGGTGCTTGCTCGTCAGCACAACATACCTGATAAGAAAATTATAGTAAAACAAACAAAAGTAGTTTTATTCATGAGTCGACTTTGTTAAATAATATTGTAATTTGTGTGGTATTAAAGTGTACACCATCTCTGATATCCTTTTAAACTATTCCATAATATGACAAAAATAGTATGTATCAAAGATGGAATAAGAAGAAAAAAACACTCAGACCTTTGCAAACAAATTCGTGTTCATAAATACAACAAATATTTTTGAGTGTTTCTCACGGATAACCCTGAGAGAGAGTTATTCACTGTATTTATCTGTATTATCTGTTTGTGCATTGCATCAAAGAAACAAGAAAGTGGGCACTGTAAACAGGTGACCTCTATAAACAGGTTCCATAATACATATTTTCTCTGCAAAGGATCACTTTTGGTGGTCACTATATATCAGCGAAAAAATTAATATTTTTATTTCGGGGGCTCCTTTTCGGGGGCTACTTTTCCAACTTTCGGGGGCTACTTTTATCATCTCGGGGGCTACAAATTTCCGGGCTCTTTTTCGAATTTCAGGGGCTACTATTAAGCTCTAAAGCTGTAAGTGATCATCTTATAAGCATTTGATCACGATCCAAACAGAAAATCCAAACAAAAATCCCCAAAATCCCCCCCCCCCCCCCAAAAAAAAAAAGCAATAAATTTAAAACAAAATTTTTGGAGGGGTTCTCTTTTGGGCATTTCGGGGGCGAATTCGGCCGCCGCCCCCGTGTATTTTTTTCGCTGCTATACAGGGTGGCCCACAAATAACGGAACGGGGTACTTGCCCTACTAAAGACTCATGATGCCCGCCATACTGCATCGAGTAACGATCAACCGTGCGCCATTGTGAGTGTGCGTTCAGCTGTGTATAGAGAAGAAGGGGTACTAACAATGGCGCACGCATTGAAAGTTACTAGTTGCTATGACGGGCATTATGTGTCTTCATTAATGCAAGCACCTCGTTCCGTTATTTCAGGGCCACCCTGTATATGCAGGTTGGCTGCTATAGACAGATCGATGGCCACTAATACAGGTTTTATTGTACTCACTGCGCTCCTGATGCATTGAATATGTCTGCCCACACGTTTGGGTCAAAGAATTCTGTGGTGAATTGGCGGCCAAAGTCCGGATACGTGAAGCCTGGCGGGTAGTTCTGCTTCATGAAATCAACCACTGACTTGTACGGGGGATTCCCCTGCCACCGATCCCAGAACCACTCGCTGAAGAAACCGGGCACGGAGTAGACCCCCCAGTGGAGGAAGATGCCGAACTTGGCATCGTCATACCTGCATAGAAAATGAAATTCAGTTTATTCAACACTTGTCATAAGATAAAAAATCATACATCATACATAAAAAATGAACAAAGAAAATAGGGTTTCTCCAGAATTTGTATGATCAGAGACAGATTGCAAGACCGGTGCTCTACCAGCTGAGCTATAGAAAGCCCTTGTGCTGTGTTCCCCTTAGCAACCCCTTAGCTTCTCATTGCTCACGTGGTCACACCTGACACAAACCCAATGGGTGGAATTCACAAAGGAGGTTTGTACAAACCATGGTTTGACCATGGTCTACATCTATGGAATGCTGCTCGTATACAAGTAAATTGTACATCCACATTGTTAACAAGTAAGGTGTTTACATTCCTTCTCCATCAGTTTACAAATGGCATTCCATAGATGTAAACCATCGTCAAACCATGGTTTGTACAAACCTCCTACAAACCTCCTTTGTGAATTCCACCCAAAGGATCCAAATTAACTTAGGGATATGTGCGAGGGATCACCGAAGTGATGCAGCTTTTTTGTAATTATTTAAGCAAACTGAACAAATAAATGAGCAAAGAAATTAGCATTTCTCTGTGATCCGAACCAGAGACCTCCGGGTTGCTAGACCAGTTCTCCAGCTCAAACATATAAACAGAATAACAAAGATTATAACATTTTTAAAAATCACTAAAGACATTCATATGACAGTGTTAGGGGCTAGCAGAAACAAGTAAAGCTCCTTAAATATGAAAGCTAGCCCCTGTCTCGCTAGAACTTTCTCACCAATGAGGCAGCGGTCTGGAGTCGATGGAGATCCCAGTTAGGCTGGGTATTGACAGAGGCAGAGTGAAAAGTGTGCTTATTAATTGGACCATTTGTTTCAAGAAATATTGAATTGATATGAATTATAAAGACTTTCTTTGATGGAAACTGACTCTCTAGAACTTTCTCACCATTGAGGCAGCGGTCGGGAGTCGATGGAGTCCCAGTTAGGCTGGTATTGACAGAGGCAGAGTGCTGGGAGGAGCAGGCATGTCAGCAGAAGGATCAACTTCTGCATGTTGGAGATTTATCTTTACCTCTGGGCCTGTGTGCAAACAACAATACAACAGCAATTATATACCTTGGATAACCTCGGGCTTATAACCTAACCAGGCGCCGTGCGGAGCATTCAAAATCCCTGAATGTCACTGATTACTAATGATACAAAATCCCCCAAAATGAACAAATGATAATTTATATGGGTTTGAACTTACCTAATTTCAAATTCTTTGACTTCAAGTAGACAGTTTTCCACCTCCATAATACATGATTCGATTGATAAATACCCAAATTTCGCAAAATAACCCAGAATTTGGACGGAAAAGATGATCGCGGGGATCCGCGACCAAGACACTACAGCAGCGCGATTTGTCGCTAAAAAAGCCAAATTTTGCGGGAAATACACAGCGAACAGGCGACGCCGGCGAGAAGCCCGCACGCATTACTCCGTGCATGCGAGCGAGCGATACGAACACAGTGTTGTGTACACCGGAGCGCGCGCAGCACTAAATTCAATTCTGAGAACTGACCTGATCGCCGATTAGCTTCCGGGGTCATCATTGCAGCGATCAGTTGGAATATTACACACATAGACTTCAGAAATCATCAATTTGAGGTAAGTTATCCTTCTTTTTAGCAAATTATATTCAACGTGACAAATCTTTAATAAGTACAAATTTGAACAGCATGTTACCATAATTCCGTTAAAATCATGTTTGAACAGCATGTTACCATAATTCCGTTAAAATCATGTTTGAACAGCATGTTACCATAATTCCGTTAAAATTATGTCATAAATGCTAAAACTATAATTCATTCACGAATTTGCTGTATTTTAGAAGATGATTTATTGTCATAAATGCGCTCAATTTGTGTCACTTGAATGAACATGTTTTCCCAGCTGGCATGACATGCCGATCATGTAATCAACAAATGGGTAAATTTTGGGTACCCGGGACTCGCCCGAAATTTTTTTGCGAATCCCGGGTAGTAAATACTCCCAAAATCAACAACACTAGTGCACAGGCATATTTCGTGGATCAATAAAAATTGTCTGCAAAAAAATGTGAAAATCAAATTGTCTGCAAAAAAATGTGAATATCAAAAATTTTCCAGCCATGCGTCGGTAAATTTTAGCCATGCGTCGGTAAATTTTAGCCATGCATCTGTAAATTTAGCCATGCGTCGGTAAATTTAGAGGCATATGTCGGTAAATTTTAGCCATGCGTCTGTAAATTTAGCCATTACTGGGAAAAATATTGATTTTCACATTTTTTTGCGGCCATTTTATAAAACAAATGCTGCACAGGCATATTTCGTGGATCGGTAAGAATTGGACGCACTCTTTTAACTTTGGAAATGGTCTAAAACCATTCCAAAGTTAAACTCGTGCATCCAATTCCAATTCTTACTGATCCACTCAAGCCTGTGCATCATTTGTACTAATGCACGGCGTTGATTACAGTTTATAGGGCTTATATATAATATAAAGGGGTGAGTAAACTGAACATTGTACCAAGTCCAAGACCAAGTAGGCTAACTAAATTCGATTACAACTATTACAAGTTTAAAACAAAAGAGAAAACTGATCAGATATATTCATTGGACTGACAAACATGAACAAATCAAATCATTTTCAAAATCAAGTCCAAGACAAATCAAATTAAAACGGAACTTTCAAGTCAACAGACAACAATACAACACAACAGTCAACACAAATCAAATTTGAAATGGATCATATTCATAAATCATGAATGTTTATAATTTTTTATAAATATAATTAAGTTAACATGAAGTTGAATATATCTCCATTCATGTGATTTTTATGGAAGTATGTTGCGTCAAAGTTAATATAGATCAAAAATAAAAGATAACAAACCTGTGAACAACGCAGTGAAATTGAGAAGTTCAATCGCGCCTTCAATTCAAGATTCAATTCAGCTCAGGAAATCAACAAGTGTTGACTGCATGCAGTGTTCAATGCACAATCAATGCAATCAGCGGGTATGCAGCTCGTGTCTCGTGACCAGTCACATGATTTGTTCATTTTGCTGAACTGGCTAGTCTTTTATAATAGACTCTATTTAGTATTTCAACCATAGAGCCTGAAGGCTGGAAGCCCGCGGGCGCCGGGGGGGGGGGGGGGGGGGGGGCGTGTGGTCAGTGGCACGTACTACTAAAGTAAAAAAACAGTTTAGGCGGGCATGTCATAATTAGAAGATACAATATCCTATAATCACGTTTCAGAGCTGGCATAATCCCCCAAGTCAAAATTCCCATAGAAACCCATGTTTGGAATCAGTGGAAACCCATTGATCTCTATTGTTTGGTTTCTATTGGTTTCTATGGGAAATGTCTATGCCCCCATAGAAACCCATAGGACAATCATATTGGTCTCTATTGGTTTCTATTCATTTATATGGGAAATGTAAACCCATTCCACTTTCCCTATAGTGAAACCAATATATCCGATATTAGGCCTATATGGGTTTCTATTGGTTTTGGTTATATGGGAATTTCTACCTGGGGGTCAGTTTGCCCCCCCCCCCCCCTCCCCCCACCTCCCCCCTCCCCCCGTTCTTGCAAAAATATTTTTTGTATTGACTAGCTGACATAATATTATCTTCAGTTTAAAGAAATTTCTTTTGAGTCCTATATTATGTCAATATAAAAAATATTAATTTATGTGGTCTGTGCATGCCCGGCCCTGGACCACTATAGGCTCTTTTACCCGTGCCCCTATACCTTTTCAATAATTGTCCACGCTAAATTACGCTCACTATTTCACATATTATTATATATATAAATTATATGTTTTTGAGGGGCCCTAGGGGTTAGCCGCTCCTTCTCAATTGGCTCACATCACGGGCGTCACATGACATTGATACCCATTCAAGTGGGGGGGGGGGGGGGGGGATGATCCATTCATTCATCCCCCCCCCCCCCCCAGTTGAATAGGCATTACGAAACTCGCTACGCCAGTGGCTCACATACTTGTTTTTTTTATTCAAGAAATGTCATTATAATTTCCCTTCAGTTCGAAATTGTTTAGTTATATTATAATGTTTTTGAAAGTGTCTCTGGACCCCATTTCCCAATTGTCTACCCATTCAGAGTTTCGCGGCCTTGCAAGTAGCAAGACGCTTGCAAATTGCGCTAAATAAAACCTAAGAACATATTATTATGATGCTATACTACATATAAATACCCCCCCCCCCCCCCCCCCCCCCCAACCAACCGCAATGTAGATCCCTTTACGGTCTGGATTGAAAGACTAAAACATATTGGCAAATTGGGTATCGATCGATAGCACATGCACACGCGCGCTGCTATATCGATAGTACCGCGGGAAATACGATTACATAAAACAACAACTAATTGAACCGATTCAGCTGCGCCTGTGGTGGACGTCGCGGATCAGCTGATGTTTCGTGAGTTATTTCATCTATTTCAGTCCTATGTATTGTTTATTTCATTGTAATTGGTATTTTAGTACAATTAATATTCTGTGCGGTTTAGCTCAGGATGTGTAATAAATCATGTAACTTAAAATCATCGGACATGATATCGGGACTTTTGCGCCGTATTCGAAATCGAACACGTCGGTTCAGTTCACTCAGAACGTGTTCGATTTCGAATACGGCGCAAAAGTAAGCAAGTTGAAACTTTGTCTTTGGCTTTGCGCACGAAAATTACAATGGTACTTGTAATTTAACATGTTTAAGGTGGTTTACTTTATTTGTGTTAACACACAAATAAAGTAATCTTCATGAAATAAGCATAAAACTGGTAAATTACACTTTTTATGCAATGCTCGAAATTAATTAACCGGCAAAAAGGCAAAACAAAACTTAAAGTTAAACTTTAAAGTTACTTTCTTTATTAATTATGCCATTGGCATTGCCATGGCATAACTAGTTATGCAGTCTTATACATGGCCGACAGTAAAAGACTGCAATTAAATGTAAAAGAGGCCATGAAAACGATAGATTTGTCGATCTACTTTTTCTCCAGAAATATTATAATATAATTTGTTTGACTCTGAAGTTTGAGCACTAATTTTCGTGTTTGCTCTTTCATTTATGACGTTGGTTTTTCTTTTAGTTTTTTAGTCATGTCGTGGGCACGTCTAGCTCTCTCGGTAGAGAATGCTATCTTCAGCCAACCTGTCTATAGTGGCCACCAAAAATAATCCCCTGAAAAGGAAAATTTACATTATGGAACATTGTCTTAGAAGCCTAGGGCCCAGGGCAGGGGTGTCACTTCGTGTTCGAAAGGTAGGACACATGATCATTCTTAAGTTTAAAAATGAACCCCTATTTGCGGCGTTTCGCATGCATTTCATCAAATTATACCCCCTTTTTAAATTTAACACAAAATTGGCATAAATTGGAATTTGGAGTACACATTAACCAAAATACCCCTTTTTAAAGACTTCAAGTACACAGATAAAATATTGTGGCCCTTCATGAAAAGGTACCCTATTTTTCAAATTTTGTGAATGTTTTAAAATAATTTGTAGGTATGGTTGAGTGACCTATACATCGGTAGCCTAAGATATTCCTGACAGTTTTAGATTTTAAAATAGCACAAATTTCTTAAAACTTTACTTACACATTGAGAAAATAGTGCAGATTCCGATGCGATGATCAGATTTGGGATTGATAATTTATATTTTGAGATATCGTCTTCAAACGTGCGCATTGTTTGTTGGCTTCACGAGTTCGCGATGTTTTTTTTTAATCGGCACCCCCTCAACTCCCTTTGACAATGCACGCAACTCAGAATTTCTTGTGCGATGTTGGCATCATTTCACAAATTTACTCCTAGCGGACGATCTTCGCATTATTTCTCCTCAAAATTTTGACCATTGCAGTTTCTAAGGGTAGGGCGCATTATCACATGCGCAATTTTTCACAACACGCGCAAAAACTAATTGTAGTACACGTACCATAACCTTTTTTTTCTATTTTCTGCGAACATATTCATGGAATATACCTTTTTTTCATGAACACATGCACAAATTTACCTCTCTTTTCGCAAACAATTGTGAACGATCATGCATATATACACGGCCAATGTAAAGTGACACCTCCAGGATTAGAGGTCACTTTTCCCTTTTCCCCTTGGGTGGTCACTATATGCATCTAGGTTTTACTGTATTTATCTGTCTATGTAACAATTATTAATCCAATTCCTATCTTTTTGTCTTGCAGGGTTCACAATTTGTTTCAAGTTCCAACACTATTAGTCTTCTACCTCAGAGACTCATGTTTGACAGTCTGAACAGATAACAGTGTAACTTTGTGAAGTGACCAGAGCTCTGTTAGCAGAGTCGGAGGTTCATCATGGCAAGCCCATCATCATTTGAAGGACTCAGCAAAATCCAGGTACATGATATAGTCAGCAAAATAGGCAGCCTGCAACAAAAAAAATAAAATAATAATACTAATAAGGAAGCAAAATTTGTTATTTCCAGTGACATCCTCTAATTATACAGTCAGTATCGAATAAGAAGGACAAGAGATTTGGTGATGATTATGGATATATGCTTTGATCCCCTAGGCCCTAGAAACAAATAACTTGCTTTATATTGGTATGAAGGTCTATATGGTCAAGGTAGTCATTCCACATGCAAGTGTGAAAACCAAAGTCATAGTGTACAATCAGTCAATACTGTGTTGTTGTTTTTTACATCACTCTTTTGATTGTCAGGGTTTATGATAATTAACAAAATAAATTTAATAGAATAACCTAACGCTGTAACCGATCATCGGATCGGCATGCCGATCACGATCCGATCATATATGATCGGAGTCATCGGACCGTTTTTGCAGATTTCCGATCATGCAGAAAAAATCGGAAGATCGGATCGGATTGGAAAATGATCCCAAAAAACATATTTTGGGAATATAAATAAATTCCAAAGCAACATATATCCATATGAATAAGCCCAAGGTAATCTTGTATGGGTATGCTTTCATTTAAAACTGATTACCTCTCCTTTTACAAAATTACTCGCGCCGATTCTGAGCTTAGTCCCATGTGATTCTGAAAGGTTACGCCAAATTTTTTTTTTAGCCGATCATATCCGATCCGATCTGCGATCCGATTTCGATGATCAATAAAATTTTGCCGATCCGATCAATCGATCCAATCATCAAGGTCAGTTACAGCACTAGAATAACCTGTACTATATCATGCACATAGTAGTATAACTCGCAGAGTGAACAGAATTCTCCCTTTAGTTTTCCCTTGGAGATTAAACTAAGATTTTCACTCTTTTATTTGTCTGAGCTCGTAATTATCAAGATAAATTTAGCAGACAATAACGTGTTATATCATGCACATTGTTTACCGTACTGACTGGCGTAATCGCCGCAGCCGCGTAAGGGCCGCACGCTGACTTTGAGCAATGAAATGAATAATTAAAAAAAGTGGGAGAAAAGTGCGCTAGGGAAATGGGCGACAATAAAACAATAAAACTGCCACTAACACTGCAAGCTACGAGTCGAGTATTGCTGCATACGATGTACCATTGAAGTGGTACTGAATTGAACTCGAATACTCGATCATAATAACCGAACTCTACCGTATCCCTACTGTACTGTACTCAGAGAACCCCGTATTACTGTGCAATGCCGTACGTATCACGCGCGCGCTGCATCATACCAAAAACACCAATGCTAATCGGCATGTACGTCTAAATCAGTACAGTAAATGACAGGCAAGCGCGGCGCTGGTAGTGGTAGTTTGTTTCATTATTATCGTAAGTTAAAAACGTATCGGATTTAGCAAATATCAGCAAAAAAGGTGAGAAACCATTCTAGGCCAGGGTAAACTTGTACAATTTGGCTTTGTATGTTTTTATCACGCAATACATTACAGTGCAGTATACATTTTAGTCCCACACATGCGGAAATGTGTTGTTTTGGGGCCTGTCAAAAGTCAAAATTTGACTATCGCCGCGTACGCGCCGCACCCCAACTTTGCAGGGTTTTTCAAGGAAAAAGTATGCGGCGATTACGCCGGTCAGTACGGTAACTTTTAACAGAGTCAAGTAAATTCTCTGTTTTGTTTTCTCTTGCAGATCAAGCAACGACTGACTGAGATGAGGAAACAGTATGAGCTGATGCAGAAGAAACTGGAGGTAAGAATTGCATTCAGATATTGTGTAATCCAATGCTAGAAATACCCTTTTTAGCCTTGTGGCCCAGTTGCCAGTTGGGCAAGTAAAACAAGATTTTAAATACATTTTAGCGTGAACAATTCAAAATCTGGCTTCCACCATTTCGGAGGGCAAACATTGGACATATTTGCATGAAATTATGTTTTAATGTGTAGAGAACTTAATCAAAGGTAAATAGATGGTGGGAAAACTTTCCCTTTAACATTTATGATCAAAATAGTTTATGATTTAAAAAATTCAATTTTAGGTAATAAGATTTTTCCCAAAGTGATATTTGAGACTTCAATCATATACCAATATCATTGTAAGATTATTCTTTATGATGTGTTGGTAGTTTCATAGAAAAAAAACAATGTTAACCAAGTGATAAAAGGGAAATGTATATCAGATTTTATCACCTACTACCCATTGATTAGACTACGTACCAAAAGCCTTCCTGGAACGCTTTTCATTCAATCATAAATATCTCCATAATAAGGGAGAATTTGAAAAATCATAAGTCATTTCATTCTTTAAGCCAAACAATAATATGCACAAGAAATGTGGAAGCTCCAAGTGATTATGATTAATTTGACAAAGTTAATGGATCACTTTAAGGGGGTCAGTTTGGGGCCGTAGTCAAACTCCATTTGGTATCATTTTGTATTTCTGTAATACACTTTTATTTTGAAATTGTTGTAAGAAACACACATCCTTTTCTTTGCAGAAATCAGAAAAGGCAGCCAAAGCCAAGTCCCACGTCAAGAAGAAAATTGCAGACTACAAACTCAATCAGTCGAGGGGAGGGTCTCCAGAATGCACTCTGAAAGCACCCCAACAACAGGATGTAGAGCTACTAGAAGAAAGCCCATTACTTCCTACAGCCAGCAGAAGAGATGGTCAGTCAACTGGACGCGACAAGGCTGGCTCTGGCAAGAAGAACATCAAGCGGCGTAGCGTGTCCTTCCATCTGGCCGAAAGGACCAGGAGAGAGCAGTCTGCGAAATCCAAGGAGGAAGCGAGTCGATCAACAACAAACGATGAAGCAGGGATCAGAACTCCATGTGGTGAGGGATCAAATGTAGATGCTGTCTCTAATGTGGGCTCACCAGTGGGATTTGTTGAGAGGACAGGAAATTTGTTTGCTGACGAGGTTACTCCAGGAAAGCAAGATCCATGTATTTCCAAGAAATCCCCTGCAGAGAAGAAAGAAGTTCTAGTGGCACCAGCATTATCTCGTGGTGAAGAATCTTCAGAGAATACTCTTGCCAAAACGATGACCGAACGCTATGTCAGAACAGTTAAAGATGGATCTCCCAAATTGAGTCATGATAGATATGATCCGTCATCACAGGAAGCGATTTTTTCTGAGAAACCTTCCACAGAAGGAGGTTTGTCCCAAGAAACAAACTGTCGAACTCCACCAGAGGATACTCAGTTTGATCTTTTTGCTGATACACCGCAAAAAATCCCAGATACAATTGAGGGGCCTACAGGTTCTGAACCAAGTCACAAAAATACCTCACAAGTTAAGCTGTTGATGTCAAATGTGTCTGAACCATTCAATAAAACTAGTTTAGAACGTAATAACAGAAAGGTTGTGAAGGACTTAGATGCATCCCTGTCTATGAATACAAATCAAGGACTGGATTCAGCAAGAGATGAGCTTGGCTCTCAGAGTTCAATAAAATGTGTGCTCAATGCCGATAATCACTCTGAAACGGGGCAGAGGAATGAATTCCATGCAACTAATTCTGATTCTCCAGCTAGTAAATTATTGAAAAGAACTGTGGTTGAGTCATCAGAAGAGTGCACTGAACAATTTGTTAAACATCTGCAATCTGGTGCTATCTTGCCCCAAGAAAAGTTGGAAGAGAATTCAGAAGAATTTTTTATCAACAGTTCTATGGAAGACCCGGATGTAATTCCTGGAACCTATTCAGAGGAGGTCAAGGCTTTGCCAAAAAGTGCCCATTTTGAAGCAAGGAAGAATCAGAGGCAGAGTGATGCAGCATTGAAGAGAGAGTGGACGAATAGAAGGAGTATTGAGGGGCAAACTGCACCCTTGAATGAATTGAAGGATGAGCAGGAAGTAGAAAACAACTCCTGTGCACAGGTGTTGAAACCTTATGTTAGACATCCAAAGCAACAAGATCAACATGAAATAGAAATCTTAGAAACAAATGTTGTAGCAGATGATGTACTATCAAAGGCTTCTGAGGTTGTATCTAAAACCTGTGAAACAAACCCTGACGGTAAAGGCACAAGCAAGGGCAGAAGGAAGAGCCAGAGAAGCATTGACAACCTCTCGATGGATGATGTGAGCCTGAAAGACTTTGTATTGTCACAACAGAGCAGCCAAGAGGGCACCCACAGCTGGATCGATGGACTCATGTATCCAGCAGAGTACTATGTCCGTAAGACGAGGAGCATGTCTAAACCTTCTCCCAGCAACCATTCAGCACCTGTTGGTAACTATGGAGATCATTGTAAACAGTCGCAAAGCAGGAGTATAGAGAGGCCATTTTTCAGTGACCCTCTGAATCAGGGTGGAGCCAACCAATCTGTAACCTTGGTTACTGAAATGTCAGAAACACAGACCCCCAAAGAAACTTCTCAATGGCCAGAAGCTAATTCAGCTATGCAACCTGAACCATGCATCTCATCAATTAAGGCTGGAAAGGAACCAACCTCTGCAGGAAAAATGAAAGTTTCTCGCACATCAGCAGCTCCCCAGAGGAGAAGAGGGCGCCCGCCAAAATCCAGACGAAAAGTTGAAAGTGAAGGCATACAGAGTCCAATGGAAAAGAATCTTGAAGTAGAAGATGTAGTTCAATGCCAAACTGGTGGAACCAAAGACAATCAAAGTGTAAAAGACCTGACTAAATCTAAAGGAATAGATAGAGAAAGCAATGACAAACCTCATGAGGAATCTACATACAAAGAGACAAGAAATGTTGCAATTGTAGGTGCTGAGACAGAAATTAGCAAGGTTCATGAGAAGTTAACCAGCACGCAAGTAAGCCACAATCCTTTGGAAAGTCAGTACACCCAGCTGGAGGTCCCAAGTGCAATTCCAATGCCAAGACTCTTTGGAAGTCGTGATACAAAAAGCAGAAAGGGGGTTGAGAGGATAGCAAGCACATGTACTGGAGGACACAATCCTTTAGAGAGCCAGTTTACACAGATGCAGATCCCAAGTGAGTTTGCCTTGCCAACCGTCTTTGGCAGTCCTGGCAACCAAAGCCAAACTCATGGTAGCCTTCAACTTGGTTCACCAAGTTCTCCTTGTCAAAGAACACCTGGAAATGAAATTGGAAGTCCTCTGGAGGCAAAATCAATCTCACACCAAGACAGAAATCCGCTATGTGATGTGAACCGGCAAGAGATGAATGATGTACATCTACAGGATCACCCAGAACATCAGTGGGAGTCTCAGGCCTACCTAGCAGACATGGTTCCTGAAGCTGCTGTACCTAATTGTCCGGATCCTAATTTTGATCCCAGTTCCGCCCATGCTACATCCACCATCCTGTTCCAAGAAGACCATGATTACGAAGGGACACCCATCCATCGAGAGCAAGGATGTGAAGTTGTTTCCCAGTCATCTCAAAGTTTGCACGATGATATCAGGAGGGCATCTCAGAACAGCGACGTCTCGATGGTGAGCATGTTGTCTCAAGAAACTGCCAGGGCTGGTCCTGATGGAGCAAAAATTCACAAAGGACATATGGAACCTTTTCATGGAGATCGCTTCAAAGTTTTGCCTGATAATCCCAGCAAGAGAGACAAGAGGACAGGTTTGCCAGAAAATGTGGCAGGTGTACCGTTAGTAACCACAGTTGTACCATCAGTAACCACAGATGCACCAGCATTGAGCACAGGTGTACCAGTAGACCACACGGATATTCCATCCAGTCTGTGCAGTAATGTAGACCAGGGATCTCCATTCGCCAATGCAGCGACGGGAACGCCGCCCGAAGTGGCTGACATACCCCTGGTCCAATCTCAGTGCACAGATCCCATGAGGTACCCCTCACAGGATGAGGAAATTGAGCAAGGGGAGAGACCGGATGGAGGAATCAGTGTCAGGGGGACATCAGTGTTCCAATTCAGAGGCTGTCTAGAGGTACGTTTACATGCTGTTGCAAATTTTGTTTATTTACAGTTAACTCTCTTTTTAAAAGATCACTGATATGACAAACTCTTTTTTATAATTGTACTTGTTCTTGAGCTCAAAGTTTTATTGTATTATTGTATCAGAAATTCAAGCTATTATTTTCTTTAAGTATGATTATTAGAGGATGATCTCATAATTTATATGTTTGTTTCCTTAAAAATAATCACAATAAGGCTGGTTTCTGGATCATAAATTCCTTTATTGACCTCATCAAGATTGTGCAAATATGAGCAAAAAGTATGTCATATTTTATATTGAGATCACTGATATAACAAACTTTTGTTTTTAAGATAAAATAAATCTACATAAATGTCTTTAGCTCACATTTTTATTGTATCAGGCTACTATTTGAATATAATTTCCTTTTAACTTGATATTTTATAATTTAAACTAGTCACAGATAAGCTTTGTTGACCTCATTTTCAAAATATTTAAAATATTAACTATTGTTTTTATTGATAATGTGAAGATAACTAGTTATAAAAGTTAGAATGGCTAGACTTAGAAATGCCTTTATATCTTGATTATTTTTTTGTATCTAGCATACCATAAAGGAAACTTCCAGCATATTGAGCTTGACATCTTCAAGAATAGTCATAAATGGTGCAAACAGAAGTGCTACGACTGTGCAATATACCAGTAAAATCTTCGTCTGGCTAGACGATCCTGTGGAAGGATGCCAAGAATTCAAGCTGCTGTCTACCTGGGGTCCAGAAAAGGTACTAAAGTCCTTCAGAAAGGTCAACTTGTCTTTATACAACTAATGTACTACTCAACTGGCCTCCTGGGCCTTGTTTCATAAAACTTTTCCAATTGTAAGTGTCCAATTATTGTAACTCCACTGTTGACAGCCAATCAGCATAGAGCATTATAGCTGTTGCCATGGTAGTTAAATAATTGGACATTTACAACAATTGGAAAAGTTTTATGAAACGGGGCCCAGAAAGTGTAACATTTTCTTAGATATAATTGTTTTTGTATCAATCACTTAACCTTTGATATTCAGTAGAATTATTTATATATTCAAAAAAAGAAAAGATTATATATCTGTTAATTCAAGTTTCTGTTTCTTTTACTGGGTGACAATAGTATTGTATGAATGTAAGGATTACAACTGATGTCTAATTGGAGTAAGCTGTACACCAAATCTTCCAACTACCCCCACTAGATGTAATACTCCTGTTCTTTTATTTTACTTTATTTTGAGCCAAAACTTGATTTGCATCACATATCTGTAGCAAAGCAATAAGTTAAGTTTAAAAACTGTAAACAAAATAATTTTTTGTTTCACTTTTTATCCTCTCAGATTGATGAAGAGATTCATCTTGTCCGTCCATACTCAGGGGCTCAAGGCTGTTTCGAAGCTGTAGTTATCGTCGGAGATGGCAGCGCTTCTGAAAATATAAGGTATTTTACAAAGCTATCCAGGAAAAATGATATTAGCTGTAAGGTAGTCAAACCTGTCTGAGTGGCCACCTGTCTGTAGCTGACAACCTGGCTATAGTGACCACCAAAAGTGATCCCTAACTTTACATACAGCAAGGCATCTAGGGGAACCTATCTGAGCAGCCACCTGTCTATAGCAGACAACCTGCCTATAGTGACCACCAAGAGTGATCCCTAACTTGACATGTATACAGCAAGGCATCTAGGGGAAGAACACTTTTGGTGGGGGATTTTGCCAAAATGTGGCAGATGGAATGTTGTTGCAGTCAGGAAAATTTGCATAATTTGAAACTATCTTGCACTTTGAAACCGAGTTCTTATTTTTTCTACATTGTTTATTTATTAAGTGTTCATATTTATTGCACTCCTATTAGGTTGATACAACTCAACATACAGCAAGACATCTGGCAGGGGAATGCTGTTGGAACATCCGTAGAAACTTTCTTTACAAGCCCTAGCAGATGAATGCAGAATGGCAGATGATGGTGCAGTCTGGAAAATTCACAGAATTTGAACCACACCTTGTACTTTGAAACCGAGTTCTTATTTTTATCTCCACTGTGTATTTATTAATTAAGCTTCTATTTTCTCTTACACTCCTATAAGGTTGATACATCTTGACATACAGCGAGACATCTGCTGTTTGGACGTCTAGAGATCTTGGCCAGCGAATGTGCACTGCCCTGTGTGTTAGCCCGGGAAGATGGATTACGGTTGCTATTGGGAACATTCACATAATTTGAACCATATCTTTTACTTTGAAGCCCAAGTTCTTATTTTGTTTACAAGGTATAATTTATTGATTAAGCATCTTAAGGTTGTTACAACTCAACATACAGCTAGACACCTGGCAGGAGAACGCTGTTTGGACATCTATAGATCTTTGCCAGCGAATCTGCACTGCCTTGTGTGTAAACCCTGGCAGATGGATTGATGTTGTAGTCAGAAAAATTCACATAATTTAGACCATATTTTGTAAAGTTCTTATTTACACTATGTTGTGGATTTATTCATTTAGTTTCTATTCTCTCTTACACTCCTATAATAGGTTGATACAACTTGACATACAACAAGGCACCTAGCAGGAGAATGCTGTTTGGAGATCTAGAGATCTTGGCCAGCGAACCTGCACTACCTTGTGTGTGAACCCTGTTTAGATGGATTGCTGTTGCTGTCAAGAAAAAATTCACAATTAAAACCATATTTTGTACTTGAGTTCTTATTTATACTCCATTGTTGATTTAGTAATCGAGCTAAGAATGCCTTCTATTTTCTCTTACACTCCCATTAGGTTGATACAACTTGACATACAACAAGGCACCTGGCAGGAGAATGCTATTTGGACATCTAGAGATCTTGGCCAGCGAACCTGCACTGCCTTGTGTGTGAACCCTGGTAGATGGATTGCTGTTGCTGTCAAGAACAATTCAAATAATTTAAACCATATTTTGTGCTTATGTAGACCCCATTGTTGATTGTTAATTAAGCTTTTATTTTCATTACACTCCTATAAGGTTGATACAACTTGACATACAACAAGGCACCTGGCAGAAGAACGCTGTTTGGACATCTATCGATCTTGACCAGCGAACGTGCACTGCATTGTGTGTAAATCCTGGCAGATGGATTGCTGTTGCTGTCAAGAAAAATTCAAATAATTTAAACCATATTTTGTGCTTATGTGGACCCCATTGTTGATTATTAATTAAGCTTTTATTTTCATTACACTCCTATTAGGTTGATACAACTTGACATACAACAAGGCACCTGGCAGGAGAACGCTATTTGGACATCTAGAGATCTTGACCAGCGAACGCGCACTGCATTGTGTGTAAACCCTGGCAGATGGATTGCAGTTGTGGTCAACAATGTGTCTGGTGGTTCCGATGTCTTGTATTCTCATTTGGATGAAGTTAGGTGAGTGTGATTTAAAATTAGGGGACAAAAGTTATGTGTTTTTTTTTACAATTGAGTAGTTTGATTTATATCTGTTTTGATGATCTTCAGAGTTGTACAACTACATGTTCCCTAGTGATTGATTATGGTTCTGTTTGTTGTTCAGAGACAGAAGTCTTGTATTTTATTACATAGCACTTATTCCACTTTTTCTTGGTGGCCTGATCTGGCAAGTTAATTTTGCTTGCCCAAAACTATTCTTTAGTGCTCAAAAAATGGAAAAAAATTTAAAGGCTATTAATTTTGCTTACCCAGTAGGGCAAGTACATGTACATGTTTACGTTAACTTAATATTGGTGGCCCTGGCCTAACTTGCCAGTGCAAACTTCTTCCTGAGTCTCTGTATTATTTTTGTTTTATTTATGCATTATTTTTTGTAGTCAAAGTGAACCTGACGTCCTACCGGCTTTCGATGATAGGCTCAACTCACTGACTGTGGTGGAATCTAGCCCGGATATGATATTCGGGCTTACAAACATGAAAGCCCTCTTGTGGTGAGTTTACCAAAGCCTCTCTGACACCTAACCCCTTGTCTACAGGAACCTTGGGGGCTATGACAAAATCTGGGGATTTCAGAATCTCAAGGGGAATGGGTCAACCCACTGAAGACGAGTAGATTATGCTGTAACATCCGTTCTGTATTAATAATAATAATAATAATACAGGTTACTTATATAGCGCTATTCACAATGTATCATAGCGCTTACAAATATAACAATTACAACATAACACATTTACAAGAGTCTTACAAACTACACTACAAATCAGGAAAGAGGAAGGATTTTAGGTGCTTTTTAAAAGTAAGTACATGCGGCATTTGTCTAATGTATTGTGGTAGAGCATTCCATGATACGGAAGCTGCAATAGCGAATCTTTTATCAACAAAAACAAAGTGAGATCTTGGGACGACAAGTTTGGAAGTGTCAGTGACGGAACGAAGATTACGAGTGGGTTTGTACAAAGTAATAATATTATTCAAATAAGAAGGTGATATTTCATGAAGGATTTTGTATATATACAAACAAATTTTAAATAGAATGCGTTGATGAAATGGTAACCAGTGTAATTCTCTCAACAAAGGTGATGTATGTGCCCCTCGACCAACAGCATAAATTAATCGAGCGGCTCGATTAACAACACTATCAATTCTCTTCTTGTCTTTTGAGGACAAAACTGTGAACAGACTGTTACAATAATCAATTCTAGACAAAATTAGGGCTCTGACAACATGATGGCAGGTGACTGTATTCAAGAATCTTCTAATTCGCCATAAATTACGTAAATGAAAATTACATGTCTTAATCACATTGCTAACGTGTGATGTAAGCTTAAAATTGGAATCTAAGCATATACCCAAGTTCATAACCTGAGAGGAAAGTTTAATTCTATGACCAGAAACATTCAATTCAGTGTGAAGAAAATCGTTCACTTGACAATTTACTGAATGCATCAGCATAAATTCTGTTTTAGAACTATTTACCTTTAAGAAATGTAATGACATCCACTTCTCAATCTCGATTACACACTCTGATATGGAGTGTAGTGTCTTTTGAAAATCTTCTGGTGATCGAGGGTCGAATGGAGCATAAATTTGAATGTCATCAGCATAAATGATATATTGAAGGTTGTATTTTCGAAATATTTCAGATATTGGGGTAATGTATATACTAAACAGGATGGGTCCGAGTACAGATCCCTGGGGTACTCCAAATTTCAAGGTCTGAAGATCTGACAATACCCCAGAGATGCTTACACGTGACGTCCAACCATGCAAATATGATGTAAACCATTCTAAAGCTGAACCTGTTACAGAGAAGTGAAATTTGAGTCGTTGTAGTAGAATGTTATGGTCGACAGTGTCAAAAGCTGCACTTAGGTCCAATAGCACTAGAAGTACTGCCTTGCGTTCGTTAAAGAAAGACAGAGTGTCGTTTTGCAGTTTCAGCAGAGCAGTTTCTGTGCTATGACATGATCGATAGGCTGATTGCATGGGGTCGTACAGATTTTGATCAATTAAGTAAGCAACAAATTGGGACGCAACCGCTTTTTCAATAACCTTAGCTATAAATGGGATGTTGCTGACTGGACGATAATTGGATATATCATCCTTGTTGAGAGACGGTTTCTTGAGGATCGGTGTGATGATGGCATGGTGAGCAGCCGATGGAAACTCGCCAGATTGAAGAGAAGTATTCACAAGTTTCGTGAGAGCAGGAACATGGCAGTCTAAATTGTTCTTAACAAGCCAGGTTGGTTGAGGATCTAGTGAACATGAAGTGCTTGACATCTTCATCATGATAGCCTTGAGAGTTGCCTCTGATATCACGTCGAACGTCGAGAATGTCATCTCAGCATTATCGTTGACACTTTCATTGGCGGTGTTGGGTGGTATTCTGGATGCGAGTTCATTTCTAATATTGAGGATTTTTGTAGCAAAGAAGTCTGCGAATCAAGTGCCCAAGATAACTGGAGAATCGTGGGCAGGAAGAGGTCTTGAATCTTTATTCAAGAGATTATTTACTGTTTGAAAAATTGTTTTGCTATCAGCATCATCCAGTTTTTCATGGAGGTATGCCTCTTTTGCAAGAACAATTTGATCGTTGACAAGTTTATTGGCTGCTTCAAATGCAGTGCGATTGACATCAGAAGGATGTTTACGCCATTTCCTCTCAGCTTTTCTTCTAGACCTCCGAGCAGAGAGGATATCGTCGTTGAACCATGGTCTACGTAGTCGCGTGGATTGTTGGAATGTCCTTCTCGGGGCATAGGTATCCAGGCAGTCAGTGACAGTGGTGTTGTATGCATTAAGCATGTCATTTACATTACCATTGTCAGTTATATTTACAAGCCGGTTTGAGAGCTCTTTGGAGTATCCGTCTTGGTCCATTGATCTAAATTTCCTCACACTGTGTACTGCTCGCTTATTAGCGGGAACTAGTGATGGAAAAGTTAAACCAAACTGGATGCAATGATGATCAGAGAGTAAGTTCTGGTGTATGATGAGGTCCCGTATCTGACAATTATTGGAATTGTCAATGTCGTCGCTCTCACGTAGCGAGTGAGAAGGATGCAGTGTATTCGTGGTCATAACAAGATCCAGTGTATGTCCCTTTACGTGAGTTGGACCTTGGACATGCTGGGAGAGGTTCCCTGTTTCGATGATAGAAAGGAAACGTGCGACATCGGTTTTTGCTGGTGAGTCGACATGCATGTTAAAGTCACCAAGAAGAACGACATGTCCAGATAGCAGTGCTATCTCGTTCACAAGCATTTCAAATTCAGTCAAAAATTCACTTATCCGGTATCTGTTAACTGAAGAAGGTGGTGGTCTGTACACTACAAGGAACTTAATGGCTTTTGTAAAGTTGACGACATATGCTAGTTCAAATGTGTTGAATACCAGCGAGTCAATTTTCTTCACTGTCAAATTGAGATGCGATTTAAATACTACACCGATGCCTCCGTGGCCACTGTTGTGTCTCGGAATGCTGAGGAACGTGTAGTCAGGAGGAGTACACTCTTTGATGACCACAGGGTCGTCAGTATGGAGCCATGTTTCAGTTAGACAAATAATGTCTAATTTCTGCTCACAGATATAATCACTGAGCAAAAATGATTTGTTCCTGACTGAATGTGCGTTCCACAATCCCACCTTGATGTTGGTTGGTTTAGAAGGATCGTGTCTCGGGATATCACAAAGATTTTGATGAGCGTTTCCGTCTGAGACTGGCTTTGTCTGCCGAGGTTGTATGATGACGGGTATATCTCTGATCGTCTTGGCAGGTTGATGAGGAAAATATGAGGGTGCTCTTCGGCCGCGATGAGTTCGCTGACGTCGTCCAATGCCCAGCTCACTAATCCTACTCCATACATCTTGATGAAGTAGTCGTTGACCGTGGTCATTGATGTGATGTAGAGTTGATGCTCCATAGATCATATGTGCGTGGTTAGCAGTTGATGAGAAGTTTACATGAAGTTGGTTCGGGTAATCTCCATCCACAGGGTGATTGCTGGATGAGGATGGGCCAGGGTTCAGCTGGACGTCACCCGATAATAAAATCGCAAGCTGAAAACGGGCAGTTGAGTTACTGTAATATGCGATGGGCTGGCTGTATGTATGATGGGTTGATGCGCGCCTTGGTGTTCCATGGGCAGATCTCCTCCATTCAAAGCAATCCAAAGGCTTGCAGTCCGGGATGAAAAGAATTGTGCAGAGAGCTACACAAAGGTACAAAAGGATTATCCTAATACCCTCCATTGATGTTGATGGTGCTGTATTGGCGAACAAGAGTCAGTAAACACAGTGTAGCACACCATTCAACCAGAGGGTGTATGTACAAAATAATGCCTTAAAAAAGACCTACACTAAACTGAATACATGGTGCATGTACATGTCTAAGCTACAGAAAGCACACAGCTTAGTACAAAATTAACTTACAAATTTACCGCAAAATATCCAATAATATTCCTTCCAAGATTATCCAAAACGCTCTTAGATATCACAAATACCAAAATGTATAAACAAAATGTCAAACTTTGACCAAAAAATGTAAATAATCAACACAAAACTACAGAGCTCAAATTAAGAGGGGCTACCCATACAGGCGCACACCTTATATTGACCCCAGTCTTAATGTATTTGAGACCGTCCTTAATGAATTATCCATGCTGTTTGTAATGTTGAACCCAAAATAAGCTTCACAGCATGTGACAAAACTTGGTATAGTGTAAGAAAAGTGAAAAATTGAGCAAAGAAAATGGGGTTTCTCTGGGATTTGAACCCAAGACCTCCAGATCACTAGACCGGTGCTCTACCAGCTGAGCTATAGAAAACCCTCATGCTGTATTCAATGCTCATGTTGGTCAGAAGCTATTATAAAACCTGACACAAACCCAAAGGATTAAAAAAATCAACTTAGGGATATGTGCGAGGAATCACCAAAGTGATGCTGCTAGGCCTGTTTGTATAAAGACACACTGCATTGAAGCTGTAAGTGATGGATACAAATGTTTTTACTGGGCATATCACAGTTAACTAAATGCAAATATGTATGTATGTACCATTTTAGTTGCTATGTAGGGCTTTTCAGAAATAATTGTGAAACTATTGTAAAATTATTGCTGTTTCCATCATCAGAGTACAGTGGAACATCATTATAACAAAGAGATTGGGATCATGATAGTTACCTTGTTATATCTGGTATCTTATTTTTCACTCCAGTTCTTATCAGGTTTCTCTATGTCTTAAACAATATACTATTAAACAATTTCTTGCTGGACTTTCCCCATTACATCAGGCACTTACCAACCGGTCAGCTTGTGCAGGAGTTTTCTTTGGTCAGTCATGATGTGACCAACTGCATCCAAGCCACAGCAGAATCTGTAAGTATACCAGGGCCCTGTAACATACAGGTTGATGATTGTACAGTTTACAATCAGTTGATTAATTGTATGGTTAAATCATAAATCTTTGTGTGAGGGGGCCCAGTTCTACTCTAGTAAAGCTTTCACAATAGAGTACAGAAGCCATGACGTCATAAAAACACTTTTTTCGAATTTTCAAATTTGGACTTCATTTTCAGAAAGAGCATAACAAATAATGTCCAAATACCGAAAATCAAAGGAATTTTACTTCAATGGGCAATCAGTGTTATAATGCACTGGTTCCTAAATTTAGGAACCAGTGCACTATAACACTGATTGCCCATTGACCAAAAAATCATTCTGATGGGCATATCTCGGCCAATACGTAACCTATTCCTTTCATTTTCGGTATTTGGACATTATTTGTTATGCTCTTTCTGAAAATGAAGTCCAAATTTGAAAATTCAAAACAAAATGTTTATGACATCATTTATGACATCACACTTCACCACTCTATGAGGAACCTGATATGAAGAGGTAATTTTTGTATCCAAGTCCTTTTTATTTTATTGAATTTTAGCCCTGATATGAAGAGATACTAGGTGAATTTAATGTGCCCAATGTTCACGTTATAACAGGTTTCTCTGTATTATTATCATTATTCTTTCTTCACTTTGATAATCCTTATTTTTAAATCACTGTAATTTTTAATGTAGACCTATTGCTCATTAATTTTTGTTTTCATTTTGATTATTTTTAGTTTATTGTGATCTTATTGTTTTCTGTGTCATTCAGGGGTTGTTGTTCCTAGTTGCCTGCAAGAAGGAAGCTAGCCGTCAACATGCCAAGCTGAGTGGGGAGCAAGTAACATCCTGTTGCCTTCTGGCATTAAATCCTGCAACTGGCAGATCGTCCACACTTCTCAGCTATACTGCTCCTTGCATGAAGCCAGGGACAAGGTAAATTACTTGTTTAAAATACCATTTTTATTTTAAAATATATATGAGAATGTTTACCAGACAAACGATTTGAGGATTATGAAATATGGAGGCTAATTGTATTAATAATAATAATGGTTATTTGATGTAGCGCTATTCATGGGAGTATCATAGCACTTAAAGGGGTATTCCGGGCCTGATAAAACCATACGTTATTTGAATAAGCAGAACAAAAGGACAAATTTGTGAAAATTTGATCAAAATCGGACAAGAAACACGGGAGTTATACCTATTTGACCATCATGTAGTAATGAGCGATCGTTTCAAAATTGCCGCCATATGCAACATCATTGACGAGCAACTCGCCATGGCTTTAGTACATGAAAATACACTTATTTCTCATTTTCGTTGCTAAAAAATCATTTTTCTCTGCTTGTTTTCACGAATTCATAGAAGAATATCGATGGGCCAACCTCAATGGAATTTGTAAGCTCATAAATTTGCTTTGTTATGAAGAAAATTTAAATTTTGTAAAATTTCCATGTAGAAGTCAAAATGGCTGCGGCTCGCAAGTGACGTAACGATCGATAGCAATTGCGAACCATACTAAAACTCGGAGCAAAGTCCATCCTGTCATAACTTTTTTATTGCTCTACCGTTTTGGCTCAGATTTTCGATCATGATTCTTCATATTCACCTCATTTTATAGCAAACATCACATTTCTGGGGTGGAATTCCTCTTTAACAGTATTATTATTATTACCCTGGTCAACGGATACAATCTGCAATCATTCCAAAATGCACATTTTCGACTTCTTAGGGAGTATTCTAGCCAGTGGCCAGTTAGACACACACACAGTGCTAAGGAACCACATTCCAAATTTGCAAATAAATTAATATGATCACACTTGTATTTCATTTTCACTTAAAGGGTACCACTACCCAAAAATAATATTCTTATAAATGAAAGGTAACATCTTTAGTAGTCCATTCCATCAACAAGTTCAGAAAAATATGTTTCCAGAAAAGAATATATAATTGGAAAAAGCATCACCATTCTAAAGCATGCGTTCATGGGTCTGCATGTACGAAGACTACCTTTGTCCAGAGCGAACGAATCGTCCGGAATTCTATGGTCTCCAAAGGTACGCGTGAATAGCATTGGCGCACTCGAAAATGTTTGGCGCGTACGGAACCATGAATAATAATGGTTGCGTACGGAACCATGAATAATAATGGTTGCGAACCAAATAATAATGGTTGCGTAAGTGGCGGTAATTAATTGCATCGTTAATGAATTACACAACCCTTTGCAAAATGTTGGGTATCTATTTGATATCTCAAAACGGTACCAAAACATATAATTATGTGTTCTTTTTTGCCTGGTCCTTTAAATCAATTTCCCCATAAAGATATGTTTGAGAGAAGGAACTTTCATTGTCTCTCTTTCTCCTTTGGAAGTTTGGATCTATACTCTTCTCTTCAACTTCTTGTCGATCATCATCACAAAGTGACTCTGACCATAAGATCTCCTTAGTCATTCTGCATGACAAAGGTTCAATGCATGGGCGTAGATACTTAGGTAATTCCTATTCATCAGGGGGGATGAATGAATAGATCATCCCCCCCTGATGAATAGGTATCAATGACAGATCTACGCCCATGGTTCAATGTTTCTTGAAAGTGACATTTACTTGATTTTTTTCCTTCCCTTCCGCACAGGATTCTAGATGTCTCGGTGAGAGAAGGGACCCTGGCTGCATGTCTGTCGACCGGCCATGTTTGCATTTGGGACCTGCATTCCAGTGAACTTCTCACATCATCAAAGAGTGACTCTGACCACAGGGCCTCCTTAGTCAACCTGCAGGACATGGGTTCAATGTTCCTTGCAAGTGGAAACTGTGTCCAGATATTTGAAACAGATACTTCGGTTTACTGAGATCTGTATCTGTACTTCAGTGGAATCCTTGCATCATCAAAGAGTGACTCTGACCACAAGACTTCCCGAGTCAACCAGCAGGACAACGGTTCAATGCTCCTTACAAGTGCCAATTGTATCCAGATATTTGAAAGGGAACATTTAGTTCACCGATATCTATACAGAATACTCCAGTGAACTCTATTCATTATCAAAGAGTGACTCTGACCACAGGGCCTCCTTAGTCAACCTGCAGGACAAAGGTTTAATGCTCCTTACAAGTGGCAACTGTGTCCAGATATTTGAAAGGGAAAGGGAACTTTCTTTAAGTTTCCTGCGATCTATATATGTCAGTGAACTCCACTCATCTTGACAGAGTGAGTCTGACCACAGGGCCTCATAAGTCAACTTGTTCCAGCCTGCAGGACATGGGTTCGATGTTCCTTGCAAGTGGCAACTGTGTCCAGATATGTGAAATGGAAGGGAACATAATTTTTTCTGAGATCTGTACTACAGTGAACTACACTCATAATCACAGATTCTTACCACAGGGCCTCCTATTCAACCTTCGGGACGTGGGTTCAATGTGCCTGCTTTCTCAAGGGAATTCATCTCATCATCTCAAACCACATGGTCTCCTCAGTCAACTCGCAGGGTGCAGGTTCAGTGTTCCTTGCAAAGGGACTCTAACGCTCAGATGATCACACACGCGGTACCCCGGGGTACCGCGTTGTGTAGTGCCATCTTGTGTCCAGTCGAAGCACAACCGTATTGCGTTATGTATGCAGTGCAGCGCGCGATTGTATGCACGCTATACCCTGGTACAGCCCTAAAAAATAAATAAATAATTAAACAAAATGGCGGATATTCGTTTGGTACCCCAGGGTACCATTTATGTAATCAGATACACAAGAAACCTCCCATTTTTCAGAGCACCAGCTACCCATAAGGAAGCAGTCTGTTTACTATATGATCAACTCTTTAATAGACCTGCAGGACACAGGTTCAAGACTCTATGGAGGAGACTACAGTCAACTTCTTGTATCATCACAAGTGTGACTCCTATCGAGTAGAATTTAAAATCAGATCCCTTTATAAGGAGGTTCCATCTCAGTAACAAAGAGAACATTTAACAAAATAAAGGGGGTTTTGTACTATGTACTTCTATTAGTAAGAGAATCACCAAGCATGAAAGAACCACTAGAGATGCAAGCAAGTTGGGTTAGATCCCTTTAAATTGATTTTCATATAAAACATAACTCAGAATCATCAAATTTTATTCTATCTAAACTACCACTTTGAAGCAGTGCACTGAAATATGTCCTATGTTCTGTCTGCATAATCCTAACAATTATTATTCATTCCTGAATAATGAAAATCTAATAAGGACTGTGGTAGTCTTAGAAAGGACTAATTGGTATTAAATTACAATTTTTATGAATTATATAATGAAATGTTCTATAACATACAAAGTTAATTGAATTCATTTTGTAGTGATACGTATGATGTCTAGATATAAATAAAGAAGGCAAATGGATAACCAAAATTGTAGTAGAAAGAGTTGAAATATTTAATGTAATAAGATTTATTCATTATTTCAGGGTATACAAGTAAAAGCAATATCATTTTATACTTTACTATTGTATTCATTATTTCAGAGTGTACTATACATCAAGTACTCGTATTATATACTTATGTACTATTTCAGAGATATATTGACCGCCACCGATTCTAACTCTTATTAAAATATCTACGTTCAAAACACACATCGTTTGTTTTATTCATTACATTTCTTACAATTTAATTCTAATAAAATCATCCCTTCATACCATACACCAAGACAACTTATTTACATAATTATGGTAATATATGCAAGTAAAGTTAACAATTCATATTTAATAATCGAGGTGCTTTTTTTTTTTAGTACAGCACTTTTTACTAGTCACTACAAACCTACAAACATTTATATGCAGCTTGCTTCATTTAGAGTCGGTCGTACTGTAATCAGCATCGTAATTTGTGAAAATATTGTTTTTATGTATCACATAAAAAACAATTTGCAATACAGCAAATAAGGTAGATTCAGTCAACAAATTGACATCATTGACATCATGATTTGTACCAAGTTGATATTCAGAAGTATGTAATAAATCTAGTAAATACTTTATGAAAATATACAGCGAAAGACAATATGAAATATGCAATACAAACAGTTGATGAAACATTCCCCATGAACATAGTTAAACAAAGAGCATAATTCAAATGATTTGTAGCAAATTGATATTAAGAAGCTTATAATAAATCTTACATGCAGTAAAAGACTATGTGAAAATGAAAACAATTTGCAATATATCAAATGTGAAATACAAGTCATGATTTGTAGCCAAACTGATACTAATCTTGTGTTTTGGTGAAAATACTATACGCGGAGATAAGACTGATACATGAAAACAATTTGCAATATATCAAATATGTAGTAATGCAAAAGTTTACGCTCCTACAAACATTTCTATTTGCATTGAAAGACTTTGTGATAAAAAAAAAAAAAACATTTGCAAAACATAATGGCCCGAATTCTCATCAGTTCTGCTATAGGCATCAGGACAATAGGCCCTTTGAAATTCAGTCATAGTATAACTGGTCACCAGCAATACAATGTCCAGGATGATCCAGGACGCAATTTGACTGATTACTGAATTCCAAAGGGCCCATTGTCATGATGCCTATAATCAGAACTCAAGGGATAATAAAAGGAAACAATTATAATATCTCTGGGGACCAATATCAACGAAACAAAAGGTCTGCGGGTGCAAAATAGTTTAACAGGTTACCGGCGGGTAGTCTGTCTTTTTAGGCCGGGCTCAAGTTGAGCCACTGATGAGAATTCAGGCCATTATTCACAAGGGTGTATCATATATACCACATTGATCTTCAACCCCAAAATGTATCGGTAGTGTTTCTCAGAAAATGTTGACCTTTGTTTTCATCATTCTTTTCCTGAAAATATGTCAAATATTAAAACAAATGTTATTTTGATAATTTTTAGCTCATCCGGCCCGAAGGGCCCGATGAGCTTATGCCATGGCGTGGCGTCCGTCGTCCGTCCGTCCGTCCACAGTTTTCAAAATGCTTCTTCTTCGTTATTTTTCAACCGATTTTGATTCTGATTGTTTCATAAGATAGGGCTAGGAGGGGGATTTAAAACTTCTACACAGAATCGTGAAATTCATTATATAAGGTAATTTATGCAAATTTATTCGAAATCACAAAAAATGCTTCTTCTCCTTCATTTCTTGACCGATTTTGATTTGGTTTGCTTTATCTGGTAGAGCTAACTTTGGTACACTAAACTTGTACACAGAATTTTGAAATTTTTCTCCATTAATTAGTTATGATAATTTATGCAAATTTATTCCAAAAATCACAAAAAATGCTTCTTCTCCTTCATTTCTCGACCGATTTTGATTTGGTTTGCTTTATCTGGTAGAGCTAACTTTGGTACACTAAACTTCTACACAGAATTTGAAATTTTTCTCCATTAATTAATTATGGTTATTTTTTATTTATTTATTTATTTATTTATTTATTTTTATTATTTTTTTTATTTTTTTTATTTTTTTTTATTTATTTTTTTTTTATTTTTTTATTTTTTTTTTTTATTATTTTTTATTTGATTTATTTATTTAAAAAAAAAAAAAAATTTCCCATGTCCCTTCTGGGGCGTCAAATTTATATTTTCTTTAAATTAATTTTTATGTCCCTTCCAGGGCATCACATTTTTATTTTTTGACCAGTTGAAAAGTGTACCACATGAAATTTGCGATATTTGATGTTGCGAGATGCCGGATGAGCGCTACGTCATTGACGTTCTGGTTCAAAAATGGTCTTATATTTTATCTTGATTTCAACAAAGCAGCATCTAATAAACACATACAATGAATTTTAGGCAGCTTTTTACCAAACATTTTCTTCAAAATTTGTTCTAGCATCATTTAAATTAAAGTGATTTTTTTCAAGGTGTCCAAATAATTCTTGGGTACACCGTATATACCGCCGATGATTGAATTGTATTCTATAAAAAATGCAGCGGGCAACTAAAAAAAAACATCTTATAATTCACAATTATTGGTCCCATAAGACATAACATTGCGCATACTACACTTGCTCCGAAATTAATCAAGATCATAATTTATCTCCCACATCCCGAAAACCAACCACTTTTTCATTACAGTGGAACCTCTTTATAACAAACACTTAACAGACCGTTAACATGATCACATTCGCCATGGGAGCACGCATTGAAGGACGGTGTATCAAGGGGAGAAAAGGGAGAGCAAGAGAGAGAGATGCGAGATAAGAACAGAGGAGCGTCAGTGCGTCAGCAATTCGTGAGTCTTATGTAAACAAAAATGCGGTGTGGCGCTTTGACCGTAATCGGTAACACATTGCGGTTTATTTCAAGGACAGACCCCTTGCATTGCATGCAGGGACAACGTACACGTAACTGTAAGTCAAATTTTCTTCGCAAGTCGAATATCGGCTAAGTCGACCTGTTTCACACGGTCCCGTCAAGATCGACTTATATCTGATATATCAAGGTAAAGTCAATGGGCCCAAAGTGTTTGTTATAACGAGGTGTCACTGTATAACATTTACAGTCAAACCTGTATATAGTGACCACCCTAACGGACACAGAACAAAAGTGACCATTTCAAGGAGGTAGATAAGTTGATACATAAAAGTGACCATTTCAAGGAGGTAGATAAGTTGATACATAAAAGTGATAAAGATGAACGTAGGATATTGGATACAAAAAGTGGTTACTATAGACAGGTGAACTTTCTAAACAGTTGGCTGCTATAGAGAGATGGTCACTAATGCAGGTTTGACGTTACTACATGTAACTGAGCAATGTCGCTTGAGCAAATGTCGGGTTACAGAGACCCAATGTTGGGTCATTTTCTTTTCATTTATACTTAAATTTGGATAAGACACAACTACCCTCGGGAACCAAATACTTGTACAAGCTTTGCTTCTTTTTGGTTCCCCCATATTTCATGTTATGTTTATAGTACAGAATTCGTCAAAAAGATTGATTATGTAATCTATATTGTTTTATACTTCTGCATATTTTATATTGTACTATATTGTATCTATAAATACATTGTTTTTTATTTACTTGTTCAAAAAATATATAATTTGTGAAATATGGAATTAAATTCAAAATTAAGAAACTGAACGATTGCCTCACTTCCAGGTGAATGAGAGGGCCTGGTTGAAAGGCACAGGTGTGGCACATGTGAAGTTCAATCTCTGTAAAAAAAAAAAAAAGAACGAAAAAGAAACAAATAAATTAAAGTGAGGGATCTAGTAATTTTGTTGACATGTGCAAAAAGCGATTGTTGTGATCTGATATGTCCACTGAGTAATGTGTGAACATTTCACGTTAAATGGATATTATATGGCCAAGTAATGAGTAAAAATGCAAAGTGATGTTCGCTAACTCGTTGCACTGACTTTGTACACAGGTATAACTTTCCAGTGGATAATTACAAGTCTGAACACTTCAATCGTTAATATCTTTACGAAGAAAGTGAAATTTGAAAAAACAAAACCGGTTCTATCAGTATGCTTGTATTGATAATAAGAATAAAACAAGATATAAGAGAACCACTGGTGTTCTAAGTCTATTTTTTTAATTTGTTTATGTGGACAATGTTACTAGATCCCTTTCAGCATTTGAAAGTATGTGAATATGTTCACTTCATATTATGAAAACAAGTGAGAAAATTTGAGATGTTAGTGACACAAATTGCAACGAGTAAAATTCTACATACAAAACCAATGAGATCGAGGCTCCTTGTCACACGTGGTGGCAAATGCAAAAACATTCCTGTCTAAAGTTTAAATGACCATTAACTTTCTTATTTATTACCCAATTTTGCTTTAAAATTTCAGGAAATGTTCCTCTCAATCATCTTATTTCATTGCAAACAATTTTTTTCTGGGTTAGAATTCCCCTTTAACCCTGGTTATGTTCAAGTAAGTAAATTTACACCTGGTAAAGGAGATACAGTGGAACCTCTTTATAACGAGCTCTGTTATAACGAGATACCTGATAAAGCGAGGTTATTTCACAGGTTCAGGTTCTATGTATTTTATTATTCTTTTAGCCCTGATACAACGTGATATCTGATTTTACCTGAGAGCTCTGTACAATGGTGAAGGAACGACAAACCATTTTAAAGGTCCCATGTAAGTGATTTCCATGTCATAGAACCTTTAATGGGATCTAGTAACTTTGTTGACATGTGCAAAAAGTGATGAATGGTTGATGCAATGTATATTGTTGTTATCTTATATGTCCACAGGGTATTGTGTGAAAATTTCAAGTCAAATGGACATTGTATGGCCAAGTAATGAGTGAAAATGCAAAGTGATATTCAGTAACTCACTGCACTCACTTTGTACACGGAAGAAAAACTCGCCCGGAGTTTTTCTTATCTGAATACTTCAATCATACATATCTTTGTAACGAAAGGGAAATTTGAAAAACCGAAACCGGTCCCATGATTTTATTGTTGATACGAATACAACAAGGTATAAGGGAACCGCTAGAATTTTGAGGATTTGGACAATGTTACTACCGTAAAACTCCGTGTATAAGACGCCCCTGTGTATAAAACGCACCCCCAACTTTTTTTTTTTTTTTGGACACCCTGTATTTTTTTTAAAAGACCCTGAAGTGCTGTTGGAATGCTTATATCACTGGTCTAGGGCATGCCAATAATGTAGCATTCATCAACATCATTTTCTCACATAAAAATAGTGGTTAGTACACAAATTGCACATTTATTGAGCAGTAACACTGGTGCTCATAAATATTCATATTTATATTCATGAATATTCATGAGCACCAATACTCACTAAATATAATGCAATTTTCTACATTTACTAACAACTATTTTTAATTATGAGCAAAATTTATAACCACTGGTTAGAAAATTGCATATTTAATTAGCAGCAGTATTACTGCTCAATAAACTTGCAATTTTTACATCTGTAACCAATATTTTTTGTGTGAGAAAAAGGTATATCTTGCTGAATGCTACAACTGACAGCAAGCTCTTATCATGCCCTAAACCATGTGTATACACATTCAACATGACTACAGGGTGTCAACATTTTTTTTTTTTTTTTTTTTTTTGCTATACCTGTGTATAAGACGCACCCCCACTTTGAATTTTTTCCGACGGAAAAAAAGTGCCTTTAAGTCAGTATGTTAAACCCTGTGACTTGGACATTAACCCCTTCAGGACTGGTCCTGAAAATACTCATGGCCTGGGTCAATGGAGAATATATGTTATAGGAAAATCAATCAGACCTGAACAGGTTAAATGGGCTTACTTTAACCTTATTTATGGTAAAGTAAGTTACATTACACATGGGGTGTTTCACAAAGATCCTAAGTTGAACTTATCTCTAAGTTGGAATTAAAAAGTATGGAAAGCCATTAGTTTCTTTGAAAAAATGTTGTAAAAGTCCTGTTTCAAAGGCATAAAATGTTGATTCAAATCATTCATATTTTTTTTATTATGGAGGTGATTCCAAGTTCTTGACAAGTTGGAGTATCATATTTTATGAAAAGTCAAAAATACTTGCATTTATGCTTTTGAATATGTTTTATACAAATGGCTTTCCATAATAGTTAGGTCCAACTTAGTGTTAAGTTCAACTTTGACTCTTTGTGAAACACCCCCCATGTATTAAAAAAAAGTAGATGCCACTGAATCTGTACTATAACTATGTCACTCATTTACCTGAAAGCCCTGTACGTAGGTGAAGGGACAGCTTTTCCCACTGACTGTGACTGTTTGTGGCTTTGAAGCAACTCCCAGCACAGTGCCTCCACCAAACTTCATCTCGGACGAGGCAGAGTAGCCATTGTGCATGACCGTCGTGGTGACCTTGTTGTTGGCTGCCTGGAAGCTCAGGGATATGTACTTTCCGGCTTCGTAAGTATCTGAGATAACAATTAATAATAAAAGTCACAATCTTCTTTATTTACTGCTATTACTGCAATAACATTATTAAATACATACTAAGGCATGCCACTGAGTTACATGATGGGTGCCTGAAAAAATTAATCATGACACCTGTCTTTGCCTCCACCAAATCAGAGTAGCCATTGTCACAAGTGTCACAATCCAACATCATGAATCTTTAATTTCTGAAAGTCCTCAATTTTACACTGGATGTCCCTTGCAATGCATATTTCATAGGTCTCTTTCCTCTTATTTGGACATGGGACTCTCATGCAGGTCACAGATCACACATATATATATATATATATCTTCCATTGTAAAGACGTTCTCCTTGAAGAAATAAATGTGTGTATATATACTACTACAAGAAAGGAGGCTGGCAAGTCTCCACTACATAATAATATATAATAATAATATAATAATATATGCGTGTAATACAATAACTACTACTACTATGACTATTTCTACTTCAATCAAAGTTCACACATAACGCACTCATAGTCTTTTTCATCAAGGTCAAATTGGTATATTTACCAATAGTATCACCATCGTCCCAGTACAAGTTGCCCTCGGCTCTCTGATTTCCGTCGAGAGCTACCACGAGCGTGAAGGGGTTCTGGCGGGTCGCCGTGGTGGTGGTGTTAGGGGGGAGGCTGGGCACGATGAAACCCCCTCGGAAGTGAACATTGATCTTGGCCCAGGGAGCGTCCAACTCATGGTTAGTGGTCTTTTTGAAGGCCAAGGGTGGTGCCTAGTGAGAAAGAAAAAATCAACATGAATTGTCAAGATTTGAAAGGAATAGTTTCTTGTCGCTTTGGTGATGGTTGTGTAACGATGTAGGCTGGGCACGATGTACCCCCCTCAGAAGTGAACATTGATCTTAGCCCATGGTGCGTCTAGCTCATGGGTAGAGGTCTTTTTGAAGGCCAAGGGTGGTGCCTAGTGAGAAAAGGAAAAATCAACATGATCTTGTCAAGATTTGAAAGGAATTTTTTCTTGTCGCTTTGGTAGTGGTGGTGTTAGGGGGAGGCTTAGGCACTATTTACGCCCTCAGGAATTGAACATTGATCTTAGCCCAGGGTGCGTCCAGCTCATGGGTAGTGGTCTTTTTGAAGACCAAGGGTGGTGCCTAGTGAGATCAGGAAAAAATCAACATGAATTGTCAAGATCTGAACTGAATTTTTTCTTGTCGCTTTGGTAGTGGTGGTGTTAGGGGGGAGGCTAGGCACTATGTACGCCCTCAGGAATTGAACATTGATCTAAGCCCAGGGTGCGTCCAACTCATGGTTAGTGGTATTTTTGAAGACTAAGGGCGGTGCCTAGTGAGAAAAGGAAAAATCAACATGAATTGTCAAGATTTGAAAGGAATAGTTTCTTGTCGCTTTGGCAGTGGTGGTGTTAGGGGGAGGCTGGGCACGATGTACCCCCCTCGGAAGTGAACATTGATCTTGGCCCAGGGTGCGTCCAGCTCGTGGGCAGAGGTCTTTTTGAAGGCCAAGGGTGGTGCCTAGAGAGAAAAGGAAAAATCAACATGATCTTGTCAAGATTTGAAAGGAATTTGTTCTTGTCGCTTTGGTAGTGGTGGTGTTAGGGGGGAGGCTGGGCACTATGTACGCCCTCGGAATTCAACATTGATCTTGGCCCAGGGTGCGTCCAGCTCGTGGGCAGAGGTCTTTTTGAAGACCAAGGGTGGTGCCTAGTGAGAAAGAAGAAAATCAAGCAAGAACTTGATTGAATTTGAACTTTTACTCTATATCAGATATGCCATTATATTTGTATGACTGAAGAAACAAAGTTACATACATTACCACTAATTACTACAAAACAAAAAGCTTAAATTGAAGCCAAATGGTGGCATTTTTGCTTACTGTTACTGATAAGTGCATAATTCAGGGTGTAGAGATACGGCAACAAGGAGTAGCGTACGAGCAGACTGGTTCGACTCGACGCCTTACTGGCATCGCTGAAGTTGGCAGGGTCTTGATGCTGGAAACATAGGGAAAACAAAACAAATTTTGTTTTGATTCAATTTATTCCTTCAAAAATGTTTCATATTAACTTATTTTTATAGAAAAAATAGTTAACGATGTATTCCTTGTCGTCCCCACACATAGGTTCATTACAATAGGGTTGTGCGGAGATCAACCTCTTCCGCCCGCTGCACTATCCAACGGAAACAATTTTTTTGGTCGGCTGATTTCTCCCTCAATTTACCAGCAAATGCAAACAAACTTTCGTTTATGTGATCTACAATTCATATACTTTGATAATAATTACCGACTTTGTTGTTTTGAAGACCACAAAATGTAGAAATAAAATGATTATTTCCCGTCCGTTTTCCTTACCGATGCGTCCTAAAACACGGTGGTCAACTGTTGAACCGGCAACAGTGTACGAATGGATGGTATTGTTATCTCCAGCACATTTGCATATATTGCGTGTAAATGGTTCCCCTGAGTGAACCATTTACTTTGTAGATGTGGTCGTCCCCAGGGACTACAAGCTCAAGAAAGAATTACCAATATTCCTTTCCAGGACTATATACCACAGTCTTTAGGACTATATATTAAACTAAGAAAGAATAATTTTACATAGTTTACACAGGACTACCAAATCCCTCCTTATCTTACATGGTGCTACCGCAAACCTAATGTGCATATTATAAACAATTTCAACATGCTGTGATTTTTCTTTCACATGATATCCAGTGCCAATTACAAGTAATATTCACCAAACCTATTGCGCAATACTATCCCACAAATTCATAGGGAATATTACTACCAAAACGTACCCTGTTGAAGCGGTCGTTGTGGTTGCGCGAGAATGGGTAGAAAGAGCCGAGCTGCGTCCATCGAGTGCACAGGTTCTCCGTTGTGTTTCCTCTGAAGCCGCAGATATCGGCACCAACCATTGGGATCCCGTACATGTTGAAGTTCAGAATACCTAGATTCAAATAAGAAGAGAATACATGGTAAGAGAATGGTACAACAGAGATGCCAACCAGTACGATTTTATCGAATTTAGTACGTTTTGTTGAGGAAAATATGACAATACGTTTTTTAAGCAAAAAATATGATTTTTGGGGGAGGTCAAAAAATGGCAAAAAGAACAATTACCTAGGGAGCAAACACCACCTTTTTTAGCATATCAAACATGGAATGTTATAAAAGGTTGTACACTAGAAATGTCTTCTAGGACCTTCTATGATCACAACCTAGGTGGACAACCTCGCGATCTAGCTACTGGAAGTCCTCAAAACGCGTACAAACGATTTTACCCATAATGTACGTTAATAGCGCCTTAAATCCTTAGGGTTCATGAAGGTTTGCCTCTGCTATTTTCACAATTACACTAACAAGCATTATGATATCATCGAATTCCGTGTTTTGTAGAGTCGTGTGCATCTTTTGATACCAGATTTGACTGCATAATATCTTCGGATAATGTATCACGTCTTATTTTAAGTTACAACAAGTTGTACGTTCATTTATGTACAAAACACATTGAAATGTTTAGACTTTTTCAAACGTTACACAATTTGTATTTGAAATTCTTCAAATGGCATTCAATGTTATTTTTGAAAGTTTTTGAAATGATATACACTAAATAATTATAAAACAATAAAACATATAACAAATTAAAAACAATAACATACATAAGAATATTAGTTCTCAATAGTGTATTGGGGGTTGGTATCTGATTTTAATAAATCATTATAGAGGTAAAACATGTTTAATTTCATATCTTGATAATGAAATGTATAAAATGTAGAATAGGGGAAATAGATATAGATTATGGAGTACAAATATAAATAAAATACAAATATAATGTAAATAGGCCATAAGGGACTTAGTAACAATTGTCCAAATCCTCAAAACTTACTTGGAACTCTAGTGGTTATCTCATACCTTATCATATTCATTTAACAATACAACCGGACGGTTTTTCAAATTTCCATTTCGTTCAAAAGATACGATTGAAGTGTGTCTGTGTGAAATTGTATACGGGATAATTTATGCCGTGTACACAGTAAGTGCAAAATGAGTTAGTGAATATCACTTTGCTTTTGTGTTCATATCTCAGCCAAAAAACATCCAATTAACATGACATTATTACACATCACTTTGTGGACATATCATATCACACTAATACACATTTGTATTAATCACTTATCAATTTGTGCACATGTCAACAAAGTTACTCGATCCCTAGATTATATTACAATATAAACAGTTGAATGAATAAAGTGATTTTCTTACTCATAAAAATGTAATGATACTACTGACAATAATGCACTAATACCTTTTGTATGTGTGTTATGTATTTTGCCAATATTAATACTGAATTGATACAGAAGCCAGCAAGGAGTGCAAATTGATTATCTTATTATGTGTAGATACGGGGAAATAAATGAAGCGGCAAAGGCAGTAGCGCTACCTCAACTCTCAGTCGAATTATTCTTAATTTGTTTAGTAGGAAGATTATTTTTATTCATGTACACGATAATACAATCGAACAAAGTAATGGGCATGGAAATATAATCATGATAACAAAATGATAATCCTACCAAAGAAAAACATAGTGACCTACTCTACATCTTTATACATTAAGCTTTGTTTAAACAATGTTACGATATTTGTTAGTGTTGTAGGCCATTTTCTGAGCCATCGTACCCTTTTATATAGGTTGTATTGGTGCATCATTGTTTCAACAAGTCCACGCCATAATAATTTGTATTTGACTCATATAAATGTTGTGTTCATTGGACTAGAAGTACACACATGTTTATCATGAATGAGCACTTTACATTAAGAACAACATATACTGTTTGAATCCATGACATTGCATTCCTGTCATTGATGGTGACGTAAAATCCTATGGAGAAACATGTTCTTTATTGGGATAAGATCTTCAAGAGGGATCACTATCAAACAGCTTGTATATGGCAGCTTTTCAGAGATTTTAATCTTCGAACTGGTCAGGTTGATGGTTTAAACAGCTATGGTTATATCAGGTGACTGCACATGTCTCCAGGACTCATTAACCATTACATTGTTCACTCAAATACTGTTCTCACTGAGAAAGCTCAGGGCAGTTCCTGTGTTAGCTGTCAACTGCACAACATAAGGTTCAAGAACTACATGACTGTATTTAATGCCATTTGACATCTTAGACTTGGACCATTTTATCGAGCACATCATTGTTACTTCTTAGCGGATGATGTACTTTACATAAATATATATGATCGTAAATTACGTTTAGTTTTAGAGGGATATCATTCATACAAATGCTTAAGTTTACATCAGCATATCCACACTTATGATATAGGGTATTTCACATCAATTTAATTATAAATTGGCATCTGACGATAACTGGTTTCTTTACGTGATAATGTAGCCTGATGATTGAGGTTTGATTGATCACTTTGTAGTTTTGTCCCTCTTCACATTTTATCTCTTTTTTATCGTCATCAGGCTAGCCTTTATAACTCCCTTGCACTCCCATGTGAGTGTAAATGTTCACTCTGTGTGCTGCATGGGCGTTGATACTTACGTAATACCTATTCATCAGGGGGGATGCATTAATAGATCATCCCCCCTGATGAATAGGTATCAATGACAGATCTACGCCCATGGTGTGCTGGATTGATTGCAGTATGCATCTTATGACTGGGGGTAATGATAATCGCGATCGACAAAAAACACGGAACGTTCGCTTGTTCATAACATCAACCGTATTATCATCATAATTATTACAATTATAATTCTTATGTATTTCTTTGTTTCAAATTATTTTGTGTTGTATTATTTTATCATTTGTTTTGCCAGTGTATTGTTTTTCATCATAATGCCATCTAACATGTATAGTATTTTACAGATAAATATTTTTGTCATTCTATAATCTGCACAATTTCCACGAATTTTTGTCCATAAGCGTATGTGAAATTTCATATTCTATGTCTGACACGTGACATATAAAGACACGTGACTTAAAAACCATAGAAGTAAAAAGGCAATATTTGGTATCAAAAGATGCACACCTATCTATGAAAGACATTTCCGAAGAGATGTGATGATAGCAGCATGCGTTTGGGTGTAATCGTGAACATTCCAGAGTAGGGCATTCATGAACCCTAAGGATTAAAGGCGCTTTTAACGTAAAATAGGAGTAAAATCCTTCATATGTGTTATGTGGCCTTCCAGTAGCTAGTTCGCGAGGTTGTCCACCTAGGTTGTGCTTCTACAAGGTCCTAGAAGACAATTCTGGGCCCCAACCTTTTATAACATTCCATGTCTGTAAAACCCTCTTTGCTCCCTGGGTAAATGTCGAACCCTAATAAACTATTGCTAAAGTTAGGTATTTTAAATATATCACAAAGAAACAAAACAAACTCATAAAACGTTGTGTAGACTGAACCAACTTTTATATTAACGCAAACATAATTTATAGAGTTTTTTTTTTTTTTTTTTACAAACTGGCTTCGCGAAAAAAATATGATTTTTCTACCTCGAGGTTGGCTGCTCATTAAATGTTAATGAAAGAGCAAACATTTTGCTTGCCCGTTCTTACCAGTAAAACATTTCCCTGACATTTTACAGGCCCAGGGCCAACTGGCCAGTGATAGTGTCAAGTTTTCGTGAAAATCTGATTTTTCTCTCCAAAATCTGATTTTTTAGGATATTCAGTCTGTTTTTTTGTGTCAAGAGGTTGGCATCTCTGGTACAAGTAAGAGAACACAAATTTGAAATAGGGGTAAAACAAATTTCAAGACAAATTCATCCAAGCACAGATCTTCACTGGTCTCACCACGGAAGTCACAGTTTTCAGCACCAACCATCGGGATACCGTACATGTTGAAGTTCAAAATGCCTTCAGATGCAAAGATAATTATCTCAGACTTTGTTTTTCACTTTAAAGAGGTCAAGTAACTTATTTTGAAATGTGCACTCATGCTATGCACAGGTTCTCTGTTGTTTCCGCTGAAGCCGCAGATATCGGCACCAACCATCGGGATCCCGTACATGTTGAAGTTCAGAATGCCTTCAGGTGCAAAGATAAATATTTCTGACTCTTTCTAGCGGTTCTCACAAAACTAGTTGTTGTATATTTGTATTACCAATAGGTTCTCTCATTGACTGTTTCTCGTGCACAATTTGCGAAATATGAATGTGATTCCATGTAGTAATTTAACAACAAAATTGTATATTATAGGAAATAGAAAATCATACTAATACCATACAGATAAATAGAACTTATTGGCCTGAATTCTCATCAGTGGCTGAACTTGCGCCCGGCCTAAAAGAGACTATGTGTAACCAGTTAAACCATTTTGCAACTGCAAACCTATTGTGTTGTCGCTATTGGTCCCCGGAGATATTCTAATTGTTTCCTTTCATTATCCTGTCAATCCCTTCAGTTCTGATTACAGGCATCATGACAATGGGCCCTTTGAAAGTCAGTCATAGTATAGTCAGTCATCAGCCAAATTGCGTCCTGGATCATTCTGGACATTGTATTGCTGGTGACCGGTTATATTATGACTGAATTTCAAAGTGCATGTTGTCCTGATACCTATAAGCAGAACTCAAGGGATTGACTGGATAATGAAAGGAAACGATTAGAATATCTCCGGGGACCAATAGCGACAACACAATATGTCTGCAGGTGCAAAATGGTCTAACTGGTTACTGGTAGTCTGTCTTTTTAGGCCAGGCGCAAGTTGAGCCACTGATGAGAATTCGGGCCAATGTGTATAACCACTGACCTATGATAGAGTAGTGCATCTCGGGCCAATCACTCTCATTGTCACCCAACCAATGCCCGCCGTGCACACCAGACGAGGGGAATGATGAGCGAGATATGATGAATGGACGCTTCTTGCGAATATTCGCGAGTACACTGCAACGATAATATGAAAAGAATAACGCAATTTTAATACTTAATTTCTTAAATGTAATTAGAAAATAATGATAGGTTATCTGAGGTCATTCACTGATATTGTCGCCCAACAAATGTCCCCCATGCACACCATATGATTGGAGAGATATGATGAATGGACGCTTTTGGCGGATGTTAGCCAGTACGCTGCAATGATAATATAAAAAAGGTTACTTAACTACTTAATTTCTTAAATGTATAATTAGAAAATAATGATAGGTTATCGGAGGTCATTCACTGATATAGTTGCCCAACCAATGCCCACCGAGCACACCAGAAGATGTGGACGATGAGCGAGATATGATGAATAGACGCTTCTTGCGAATATTAGTCAGTACGCTGCAAGAAAACAAGAAGAGACTCAATTAATACAATCAAGCCTGCTCTAGTGACCACCTCTATATAAAGACCATCCACGCATAAAGACCAATAATCCCGACTCCATAGAACGCAGGTTGCATTAACTGAACTATCAACTTTACTATCCCTTTAGAGCGAACACAGCTTCCATGTGATCAAAATGTTAACCCATTGCATGTGGGAACTTGATGGGCCCTGTATTAACTCTATGGGATTGTTAACTCTTTTAGGGAACAGGTTAATAACCTAGTCTACTTCTCAAAAAGAGTAGGGTGTTAAAGGGACTTAGTAACATTGTCCAAATCCTCAAAATACAATTGGAATTCTAGCGGTTCCCTCATACCTTGTTGTATTCGTATTAACAATAACATCATGGGAAAGGTTTCGGATTTACAAATTTCCCTTTCGTTAAAAAGATATTTCTGATTGAAGTTTACAGATGTTAAATAATCCAACGGATCACGAAAACCGTGTACAAAGTGAGTGCAATGAGTTTGTGTATATCACTTTGCATTTTTGCTCATCACTCGGCCATATAACGTCCATTTAACTTGAAATGTTCACACAATACCCTGTGGACATATCAGATAACAACAATATACATTGTACCAACCATTTATCACTTTTTGCACGTATCAACAAAGTTACTAGATCCCTTTAACGCAACATCACAACTAAAACACTGCCAGAATCTTCAGAATTGAAGGAGGCAGTTCAATACAACTAAGAAGAAGAACTACTTACCCGTATGTTACGTTGACCTCTGACATTCCATACAAGTTGTGCAGATTGTAATGAGAGCCGATATACTGCGTTGCCGATGGACAAGTTGTGAAGTTCCATAAAGTTTTGCCAGTTACAGCTACGCGGGATCAATAGTTAGGAAATATAAAAGTTACAATTAGCAGTTACAATTTCATGTGCACAAGTTAATAGCATAAATGAAGAGCTACCATATGTAGGGTTAGGGTTTATAGGTTAGAGTTATATACACAAGTTGCACAAATTGCAATGAGAGCCGATATGCTGCTTTGCCGATGGGCAGGTTGTGAAGTTCCATAAAGTCTTGCCAGTTACAGGAAATAATAGTCTGATGTTAAAGCTAGGCATTTATATGGCTAATTATAGCTAGGGCTCGACTTAATTATCGGCCTTGGTGCCTTTGGCCACGAGAAATGCTGGCGGGCCACATGTAATCATCAAATAGATGGCCTGACTGTCTACTAGGAATTCAAATATGATAATCATGATTATGATAAAGCTAATGATAATGCTAATGATAATGATGTTGATACTGAACTGATGCAACATTTTGGCCACCAGAAAGATCCATTGGGCCGGCCACCTGAAACTATACTTGGGTGGACATGCAGGCCACCAGAAAATAAATGTCAGTCAAGGGCAAACCAACACTTTAGACCAATCAATTACTTAAAAAGCAACCAAATCCTCAAAATCCAATTGGAATTCTAGCGATTCACTCATACCTTGTTGTATTTGTATTAACAATAGAAGCATGGGACAGGTTTTGTTTTTTCAAATTTCCCTTTCGTTAACAAGATATTTACAACTGGAGTGTTCAGATGTTAAACTATCCACTGGATAGTCATAACCATGTACAAAGTCAGTGCAATGAGTTAGTGAATATCACTTCGCAGTTTTGCTCATTACTCCACCAAACAACGTCCATTTGACTTGAAATTTCCACGCAACAACCAGTGGACATATCAGATAACAACAATATGCATTGTATCAACCAAACATTCATCACTTTTTGCACATATGTCAACAAAGTTACTAGATCCCTTTAAGACCAAGCAGTTACTTAAAAGACTATCAACCAGTTGATACAAAGTATTAAAAGCCCAAATATTGAAAAATATATACATATTAATGCACTAACCTGGAACGTATGGGGGATTGTCGTAGAGGCTTGTATTTGAACACCCAGTCCTTGATCCGTCGACAAAATTAGACGGCTCATTCATATCCTAAAAGACACAAGTAGACACACACAAAAACTCAAAAATAAATGTTTACAATAATGGCCTACCGTATTTTAATAGCAATAATAATTTACTTAATTCATGTACTGTAGCACCTATGATTGACCATCATCTCTAAATGCTATACAATTATATTATGACCCAATCGTTTGTTTGTTTATTGATTTGTTTGTTGATCGGTTGATGGTCTGATTGATTTAATGTTTGTTTGAATGTTTGATTGCTTAATTGTATGACTGTTTCTCTGTATCACTGTGTGATCATTTGACGGTTTAATCGGTTTTGTCTATTTGTTTGTTCAATGTTTGCTGGTATGTTTGATTATTTGCTTTGTTTGTTTATTGGTCTGTTTATTTGTTTGTTTGTTTGTTTGTTTGCTTGTTCATTTCTTGCACTCGAGATTGACATCACTTACCAGCCACATGCCATCATATTCCACTTGGTCATGGAATTTCTTGGCCAGAGCCTGCCATCAGCTGGCCACCTTGGGATGGAACCAGTCCGGAAATAATGTTTGTTTGTTTATTTGTTTGTCTGTTTGTTTGTTTGCTTGTTCATTTCTGGCAGATGAGATTGACATCACTTAGGCTACCAACAGCCACATGCCATCAAAGTCTACGATGTCATGGAATTTCTTGGCCAGAGCCTCTCACCAGCTTGCCACCTTGGGATTGAACCAGTCAGGAAAGATTGTTTGTTTGTTTGTTTGTTTTTTGCTTCTTTGTGTCTTTGTTTATTTGTTTGTTTGCTCGTTCATGTCTTGCACATGATATTGACATCACTTACCAGCCACATGCCATCATAAGCTACGATGTCACGGAATAGTTTGATTGTCTGTTTAGTTGCTTGTTTGTTTTGTTTTTGTTTATAAAACATCAGATTGACACGATCACTTACCAGCCACATGCCATCATATTTTATGGTGTCATGGAATTTCTTGGCCAGAGCCTCCCACCAGCTGGCCACTTTGGGATGGAACCAGTCAGGAAAGGCTGTATCTCCTGGCCAAACCTGCATGTACACACAGAGAAAATACATCAGGGATTGGATTGCATTGCAAAATTATGTTTTGTCTTACCATGATAGAAATAACAACAACAACAGAAACAATAACAACATCAGCAAAAACAAAAACAAAAACAGCAACATATGTCCGCAGCAGCAGAAACATCAGCAACTGCAGCACCAACAGCAATAACAGCAGCAACAACAATAACAGTAACAGCAACATCAACAACATCAGTAGCAACATCAGTAGCAAAAACATCAACATCAACATCAGCAGCAGCAACAGCAATAACAGTAGCAACATCAGAAACAATAATAACAATAACATCAGCAGCAAAAATAGCAGTACCAACAGCAACAACATCAACATTAACATTAACAACAACAGCAGAAGCAACAATAACAGCAGCAGCAGCAGCAACAGCAATAACAGCAGCAGCAGCAGCAACAGCAATAACAGCAGCAGCAGCAGCAACAGCAATAACAGCAGCAGCAGCAGCAGCAACAGCAATAACAGCAGCAGCAGCAGCAACAGCAATAACAGCAGCAGCAGCAGCAACAGCAATAACAGCAGCAGCAGCAGGAGCAACAGCAATAACAGCAGCAACAGCAATAACAGCAGCAGCAGCAGCAGCAACAGCAATAACAGCAGCAGCAGCAGCAACAACAGCAATAACAGCAGCAGCAGCAGCAACAGCAATAACAGCAGCAGCAGCAGCAGCAACAGCAATAACAGCAGCAGCAGCAGCAGCAGAAACAACAACCAGAACGTCAATGACGTAGCGCTCATCCGCCATCTCGCAACATCAAATATCGCAAATTTCATGTGGTACACTTTTCAACTGGTCAAAAAATAAAAATTTGATGCCCTGGAAGGGACATAAAAATTAAAATTTTAAAAATTAGAGTGAACAAAATATAAATTTTACGCCTCGGAAGGGACATGGGAAAAAAAACAAAAAACAAACAAAACAAAAAACAAAACAAAAAACAAAAACAAACAAAAACAAACAAAACAAAACAAACAAAAAACAATTTTAAAAAAATTAAAAATACAAAAAAAAATAAAATAAAAAAATTAAAAAAATTAATAAATAAATAAATAAATAAAATTTTTAAAAATTTTAAAAATTAAAAAATTAAAAAATTAAAAAATTAAAAATTACCATAATTAATGAATGGAGACAAATTTCAAAATTCTGTGTAGAGGTTTAGTGTACCAAAGTTAGCTCTACCAGATAAAGCAAACCAAATCAAAATCGGTTGAGAAATGATGGAGAAGAAGCATTTGTTTGTGATTTCGAATAAATTTGCATAAATTACCATAGATAATGAATTTCACGATTCTGTGTAGAAGTTTTAAATCCCCCTCCTAGCCCTATCTTATGAAACAATCAGAATCAAAATCGGTTGAAAAATAACGAAGAAGAAGCATTTTGAAAACTGTGGACGGACGGAAGGACGGACGGAAGGACGGACGGACGGAAGGACGGACGGAAGGACGGAAGGACGGAAGGAAGGAAGGACGGAAGGACGGACGGACGGACGGCAGGACGGACGGACGCCACGCCATGGCATAAGCTCATCGGGCCCTTCGGGCCGGATGAGCTAATAACAGCAGCAGCAGCAGAAACGACAACAGCAGCAGCAGCAGCAACAGCAACAACAAGCCATTCTATATAGTACATAACACATAGCAAATGAACGTCCCTAATTAGACTTAGACTGGCACTAAGCTAGTAAGGTATCATGATATACAACTTATTACAGTCAAACCTGCGTATAGCGACCACCAATGGGAAACAAGTAATGTGGCCAGTGAAGACAGGTGACTTCTATTCAGACAGGTTCTATAGCAGTTTTTCTATGCAGGCGGTCACTTTGGATGACCTTTATATACAGTCACACCTGTGCATAGTGCCCACCCATGGGATACAAGTAATGTGGCCGCTGTAGACAGGTGACTTCTTTTAAGACAGGTTCTATAGCATTGTTTTTTTCTGCAGGGGTCACTTTTGGTGACATTTATCTATAGGCAGATTGGCTGCTATAGACAGGTGACCTCTATAGTTGGGCTGAACAACATTGTTTTCCCCTCTGCAGGGGATCACTTTGGTGGCCACTATAGGCAGGTTGGCTGCTTTAGACAGGTGGCCACTGAGACAGGTTTCACTGTGCACTGAGGTTTCACTCAGTAGCCAACTTACCGATCCAACAAGGATGCTCCCATCCTCTGCCTTCATGAAGATGTCTTCTGTAACTCCTGTGTCATAGGGAGCGTAGGAACCTGCTGGCTCTGAAGCAGCTATGGCTGGGTCCTGTGCAAAAGAGTTTTGAACAAATTACAGCGGAACCTTGTTATAAAGTGCTCTGATATAACAAAACCCTCTAATATAACGAGACAGATTTGCTGGTCCTAGCTCTTTATATTCTTTAATTTTTCTACCCTGATGTAACAAGACAGCATAAATTTAAAGGGATAAGAAAGCTTGTCCGGAAAAGAGGTGACCTCCCCTGCTTCATGAAGATGTCTTCTGTAACTCCCTTGTCATAGGGAGGGTAGGTACCTGCTGGCTCTGAGGCAGCGATAGGTAGGTCCTGTGTTTTCAAAAAGTTTTTAACAAGTTATCAGTAATGACAAACGGTCCCTATTCTCTTAAAGGAGTTTAAAGGGATCTAGTAACATTGCCCAAATCCACAAAAAGCTACTTGAACTCTAATAGTTCTCTCATACCTTGCTGCATTTGTATTACCAATAGAAGCAATAAACAGGTTTTGGCTGTTTCCCATTCGTTAAAAAGATATTTACGATTAGAGTATTCAGATTTTGTATTAATCACTTGAATGTTACAACCGTCACAGTGAACAAAGTCAGCGCAATGAGTTTGCGAATATCAATTTGCACTTTCGCTCATTACTCGGCTGTATAACAACCACTCAACATGAAAGTTTTACTCATTATCAGTGGACATGACAGATCTATAACAAACATACACATTTTATCAACCATTTAGCACTTTTTGCACATGTCAATAAAGTTACTATATCCTGTTAAGTAAACTACAAAATATATAGGGGTGAGAAACATTTCTAGGGTGGATTCCCACTTTAAGCGTATTATGTCAACAGATGAAACATGTGAAAAATAAAAAATCAGTTTTTGGAAAAACAAACAAAAACAAGGCTAAATTTCAGTTTAAAACCTAATAACAGGGCAAATCTGCAACAACTGAAATTAGCAAGACTTACAACAATCTGCACGTAGTGCTGTCCATTGGTGTGTATGTCTGCAATGAGCTGTGATAATTTGTCAGGTCCTGGTTTGGTGTACATACTGTTTTATTTTTAAGCCCTGATATTATACAAATAATGAATGTTTATGAGTGGAATGGTACGAATATTTGCATGAGGTGAAAGATGGAATGTTACATTCAACGAGGCGAAGCCGAGTTGAATGGAACATTCCATCTTTCACCGAATGAAAATATTCGTACCATTCCACGAATGGAAAAAACATTCATTATTTGTTTTATATGACACCTACTTTCCGCACTTTCGATTAAATCGTCCAAACGGGCATCCGTCAGCAAAATAATTCCCAGTTCTGCAGCCATGTTGTGTAAAAAGTACAGCTGCCTTGCATGGAGTGCGTAATGTTTGTTAACGCGCTTGTTCATGAATGGAAAATCTGCGCAATGCGCGCAGTTATTTTTAATGCGCGCTGGCATGCACAAAACAACAACATAAAAAAGTACCATTGCACGTTTAATGACGTCATTTATCGTTGAATGGTACTAAAAAAAGTTCTATTCAATGAAAAATGACATCAAATCGTTGAATGGTACGTTTCCACGAATGTCATGTGACCTGAATTCAACCAATCACATTGCGAGAACATTCCAAGGTGTCATATAAAATGAGATATCTGATATAACAAGGTAAATTCAATAGGCTCCAGGTGCTTGTTTTAATGAGGTTTCACTGAATATCAAATAGAAACTGAAATTAGCAAAACTTACAACAATCTGCATGTAGTGCTGTCCTTTGGCGTGTATGTCCGCAATGAGGTCTGGTAGCGTGCCAAACGTCGTCAGATTCAGGGTGTAATCCTTGTCTCCCTGGGAGTACTCAATGTCGTTCCACTGCACATCCTGCGACACGTTTGTAATAAAAAAAATTTAAACACAATTCAAAACCAGATGTTGAGTTTATAGGCTGGGGGCCAAAGTACCCCCCGGCCTCCCCCAAGATTTTAAAATGCTTTGAGACCTCCCCCCAATGCTTGATGACCATGATCTCTTTCCACAATTTGAAAAAAAGCATTTTCATAAAAAGAACAGAGACACTGTTAACAATTCATTCAATCAGTTCATTGTAGATGTCTGATTTTGAGCTTACCCTAACAATACATCATATTTATAAAAAAAAATTAAAAAACAATAGAAATCAAAGAAATACATAACAAATTATCAAAACATTAGAAAACAAAATGAATGAGCAGGATCTGACATGAGGAAATTTGTGAAGGAACTCCCAAGGTCGAAAAAAACAGTTGAAACCAGTTGAAACCAGTTGGAAATTCCAACTGGTTTTTACTGGTTTTAACTGGCATCAAACGGTAGCAGTTAAAATTCCCGGTTCCCAGTAAAGATAAATGGACAGATGAAGAAGACCCGTTAAAACCAATAGAAATAGGCCGTCTCATAGCCCCAGCAGCAGAGGTGGAAGCATAAGGACCACATGGGGGGCAGGAAGGGAACATAGTTACTTGGGGGACATTAAATTGAAGAATATTCTCATGTCTTGTTTGTATCAAATTTTGTAAGATGGTTACCTGAGGAATTCCTGCTTTCCTCATCCTATCAACCACCGCCTTAGTTCCCTTGGCCGTCTCATATCCCCAGCGACACAGGTGGAAGCCCAGGGACCACATGGGGGGCATGAAGGGGAACCCGACCACCTCCTGGTACTGGCGGACGACGTCGATGGGGTCCGGTCCCAAGAGGATGTAGAAGTCCAGGATGCCGCCGATGGTGCGGTAGGTAATGGCCGGGGTGGGCTGAAGGATCACATCTGAAAATCAAGTGAGATTAAAGAATTTAGAAGCTTTAGTAATCGTCGAGAAAATATTTCAATGCTCAGGTATTGTCCGCAAAACAAACACACGGCAAAGGGATCCAGTATAGACCTCGGACATAATAGACAATAGTCAATTGATGTGAGTTTGAATTTGGCTGATTAGGTTGACTGTATCCTGTACAAGAAATTACCTTTTTTACCTGGTGATACACTTGGGCAAGTAAGATAGAGACTAATCAAATTTTGCTAACCACAAACTAGAATTGGATGGCACAAGTCAGGCAAAAAAATTTAGTATTTACAACATTTTGGTGGACAAGGACCAGCAGGCTCATTTTGAGAGCTCATTTTGAGCCTTGCTGTATTGCATTTATTTGATATACAGTCAAACCCTGTGTATAATGACCAGCCAAGCTAGACAAGAAAAACGACCACTGTAGACCAGTGACGTAGACAGGTTCATACCATTGTTTTTCTATGCAGGGGATCACTTTTGTTGGCCACTTTAAGCAGGTTGGCTGCTATTAGACAGGTGTTGAGGACCACTATACTTGTATCCCTAGAAAGCACTTTACATGTAAATGAACCTGCCTACAAGGACCACCTGCTCATTAAGACCACTTTTCATATCTTCCTTGGGCGGCCTTTATAGACAGGTTTGTATGCTAGTGGATAAGTGTACCCATGGCCAGAATAACTTAACCTTAACCCAAACCCTAACACTAAATTTGGTGCCTATATATGTGTTAGATTTGGTGGCTATATGTTGGATATGGTGGCTATACAGGGTGTTTATAAAAAAAGCGGAACCCAACTTCCACCCGCAATATTTTATTTAATAAACATAATTATATTTATTGCAATATGTCATATCAAAGGTTAATTCATACTCTTTCGTTTGATACCAAATATGTTGTGATAACGTCATGCATGATTGAATAAAACCTGTTTAAAAAGGGTTATGTAAAAAGTACTTTGCGCACAAGAGTAGAAAGTAATTGTTAAATGCAATGTAAAGAATGAAACAATAGCCAAAGTCAAGTAACATTTCATGATGTTTCTTGATTCATAGTTTTACATTTTATTCAACTTTGAGAAGAGTTCATGGTCCATAATCATCCCCAATGTCCTTCCACATGACCCCCATGTCTGTCCGCACATGTTTGTGCTCGTGTTCAGTGGTTAGTTGCATGGTCAGGCAAGGAACTGATTTAAAAAGTATCTCCATGTTCATTTATTTACGGAACAAAAGGATTACAAGACAAACGAACACAAGGAGAGGTTTCAATGAATGACCATCATACCGTGTTGATGAATAGATCTAAATCTTGTGCGCAAAGCAATTTTAACATTGCTCGTTTAAAATGCTTGCAATTCGATAACTACAAGCTCAATTATTACAAATATGGTATCAAATGAAAGAGTAATAAATTATCTTTGCGAAGATATATGGCAATAAACATAACTATGTTCACTACATAAGATATTGCTGGTGGAAGTTGGGTTCCGCTTTTTTGTAAACACTCTGTATATGATGACACGCGCGGTCCCCCGGGGTACCGTTGTACCCCGGGGTACCGCGTTGTGTAGCGCCATCTTGCGTCCAACCGTACCGCAGCTATTGCGTTGTGCATGCAGTGCAGCGCGCGATTGTATGCACGCTATACCCACAGTACAGCCCTAAAAATTAAATAAATAATTAAACAAAATGGCGGATTTTCGTCTGGTACCCCGGGGTACCGTTTATGTCATCATATGTTGGATTTGGTGGTGATATGTTGGATTTGGTGAGCCCTATATGTTAAGGTGGCTAGGGTAAGATTTGATCTACGTTGCGCTCAATTTTTGGCCATTGGTACAATTATCAACAAGCTAGAACTACAACAACACACAGGTTTGAATAATGAATAAGGTAGATAGATAGATAGATAGATAGATAGATAGATAGATAGATAGATAGATAGATAGATAGATAGATAGATAGATAGATAGATAGATAGATAGATAGATAGATAGATAGATAGATAGATAGATAGATAGATAGATAGATAGATAGATAGATAGATAGATAGATAGATAGATAGATAGATAGATAGATAGATAGATAGATCTATAGATTTTCTTACCCATAGCATTACTGTTGAGAAGAAACACTCCATGTGCATCACCATTGGCCTCCAGGTTGACATAGAATGGATGTGCACCATACAGATTGCCATCCAACTACAAGGAGATAAAACAATTGGACATTAACAGTATAATAAAATAACAAGAACACTAAGATTAAGAATAGGATATATGTTTTCAACATTTTATTCAGATTATGATTCTATACATGTAAAGACTTTCTATGAAAGTAGATATGATTCACAAATGGGACCAACAAATAGCAAAATGCTAATCGAGGTTAGCCCTGATAATAGTAAATTACACACAAAAATAAATACTTTTTTCACTGAATTAAAGGGCAATGAAACCCAAGCAAAATGTTACTTTCATAGTCTTGCAGAGATTTACATACATATTCACTAAAATTTACACAAATTGAAATTGATCTATCACAAACTGCTTTGTAATTAATTATTGTTTAGTCATTGTATTCACTGCAAAGGTATTGTTTTAATGATTGGCAAAGGCTGTTCCTTCTAATATGTTCCCTTATATTCATCTGTACTTTGTTCCATAAACGTGGCCCTGAATATGATATTGATTGTTTTCCAATGGTATAGTCTTCTTCTGCAGACCCATGAGCACATAATTTAGCATGATTATGCATGTTCAAATTATAACATTTTTATAGAAACCTATTTTCTGAACTTTTGTTTTGTTTGTAGAATGGTTTACTAAAACTGACATCTTTCATTTACATGAATATATTAATTGGGGTGGTGGTTCCCTAGGATCTAGTAATTTTGTTGAAATGTGCAAAAACTGGCAAATGGTTGATAAAATGTGAATTTTTGTGATCTGTTATGTTCACTGAGTGATGAGTGAATGAGGTCAATGAATGTCATATGACCGAGTAATGAATGAAAATGCAAAGATATATTCCACTGCACTGACTTTGTACACATTTAATGATTATCCAGTAGATAACTAGAAATTGCGCGCTCGGCGGGTCGCGCAGCCGAGCACATGTATCCCCCGAACCAATTGCATTGCACTTTTGTGGGTTGTAATATTGTGAACTGAACAAGTTTGGTGGTGTACGTTGTTCTACTAGGCTGGCAGTAGCCTTTGGGCAAGGCCTCGCGCGCTGTTTGTCCTCCGAGCAGGGTCTGATTAATAGACAAGGCGATGTGCGCTTACAGCAGTGATCTTAACTATTTCTTTATATCATGGTTACCATGGCAACCAGGACTCCGCCCCACACCAAAATCAAAAGGCTTCATCCTCTTTCCTTAATACACCTTCATACCAAATTAGAAAATGATCGGACAAGAACTCGGACCTGTAGAGCGTTCACAAGGTAATCTTAACTATTTCTTTATATCATGGTTACCATGGCAACCAGGACTCCGCCCCACACCAAAATCAATAGGCTTCATCCTCTTTCCTTAAGACACCTTCATACCAAATTAGAAAATGATCGGACAAGAACTCGGACCTGTAGAGCGTTCACAAGGTAATCTTAACTATTTCTTTATATCATGGTTACCATGGCAACCAGGACTCCGCCCCACACCAAAATCTAAAGGCTTCATCCTCTTTCCTTAAGACACCTTCATACCAAATTAGAAAATGATCAGACAAGAACTCGGACCTGTAGAGCGTTCACAAGGTAATATTAACTATTTATTTATATCATGGTTACCATGGCAACCAGGACCGCGCCCCACACCAAAATCAATAGGCTTCATCCTCTTTCCTTAATACACCTTCATACCAAATTAGAAAATGATCGGACAAGAACTCGGACCTGTAGAGCGTTCACAAGGTAATCTTAACTATTTCTTTATATCATGGTTACCATGGCAACCAGGGCTCCGCCCCACACCAAAATCAATAGGCTTCATCCTCTTTCCTTAATACACCTTCATACCACATTAGAAAATGATCGGACAAGAACTCGGACCTGTAGAGCGTTCACAAGGTAATCTTAACTATTTCTTTATATCATGGTTACCATGGCAACCAGGACTCCGCCCCACACCAAAATCAATAGGCTTCATCCTCTTTCCTTAATACACCTTCATACCAAATTAGAAAATGATCGGACAAGAACTCGGACCTGTAGAGCGTTCACAAGGTAATCTTAACTATTTCTTTATATCATGGTTACCATGGCAACCAGGACTCCGCCCCACACCAAAATCAATAGGCTTCATCCTCTTTCCTTAATACACCTTCATACCAAATTAGAAAATGATCGGACAAGAACTCGGACCTGTAGAGCGTTCACAAGGTAATCTTAACTATTTCTTTATATCATGGTTACCATGGCAACCAGGACTCCGCCCCACACCAAAATCAATAGGCTTCATCCTCTTTCCTTAATACACCTTCATACCAAATTAGAAAATGATCGGACAAGAACTCGGACCTGTAGAGCGTTCACAAGAAAATCTCTGCGGCGGACGCGGCGGACGCGGCGGACGCGGCGGCGGCGGCGGCGGCGGCGGCGGCGGCGCGACGAGGCCAAATCCATAGTATCCCCCGAAGTGGTTCGGGGGATACAATTATAAATCTTAACACTGCAATCATTCAAAGATATCTTTATAACGAAAGAGAAATTTAGAAAACCGAAAGCTGTTTCACAATTGTTTCTAAGGTAATAGGAATACAACGAGGTACATACATGTGAGAACAGCTACAGTTCCAAGTAAGTTTCTAGGATTTTGACAATGTTACTTAGAACTAGATCCCTTTAAGTGGTACCAGCTTCTTTTTGTTATGTTGAATCAACTCACTTTTGGGAATTGGTCTCTGGTCCAGAAAGTGAAACTCTGCCAGTTGGTTGATCGAGCCAGGCTGGCACGATGCTCTCCCAAGCCATAGATGAAGGGGGAGGAGAGAGACGTTGAGATCTGGATGAACTGGTCCGCATAGATGAAACCAGGATTGATGGTGGTGTTAAAGCTGCAAATAAAAAAGGGGGTTTTAAAGAATCATCTAGATGAAAAGAAGCACATATAAACTTCAATTTAAAAATAAAATGCTCTCCCAAGCCATAGATGAAGGGGGATGAGAGAGATGATGAGATCTGGATGAACTGGTCCGCACAGATGAAACCAGGGTTGATGATGGTGTTAAAGCTGCAAATTAAAAAAAAAGGATTTTAAAGAATCATCTTGATGAAAAGAAGCACATGTATTTCATTTGTTTTCTAAAGTTGTCTGTAGTGCTGTATCTGGAAAGTGAAATATAGAGGAGGGGAGGGGGTGAGACAGTGTTGATGGTGGTGGGGGTGGTTAAAGCTGGATAGAAATGTAAAATAAAAGTAAATATATAGTTTATCTTAAAGTTATATGAAAGTAAAACATTTTTTTAAAGAGTAAGTACTACAAAATATTTGGTCTCTGGTCCAGAAAGCGAAACTCTGCCAGTTAGTTGATCGAGCCAGGCTGGCACGATGCTCTCCCAAGCCATAGATGAAGGAGGAGAGAGACGTTGAGATCTGGATGAACTGGTCGGCATAGATGAAACCAGGGTTGATGGTGGTGTTAAAGCTGCAAATTTAAACAAAAAGGGATTTTAAAGAATCATCTGGATGAAAAGAAGCGCTCTGTATTTCAATTTTTAACAAAGTTGACTGTAGCTGGAAAGGAAAATATAGAAATCAAATAATGATGAGACATTGTTGATGGTGGGGTTAAAGCTGGACAGAAAAGTCAAATTATTTCTGTTAAACAAGTTATATGAAACATTTTTGTGGTAAAAATAATCATAATTATTGCCAACCAGTTTATCAAAATATGTTATTTTCTCCCTTCCTGCAGTTTGGATGAACCATTTATGTTGATAATACAACTGTTTTTTTGTTGTTTTTTTCTTTTATTAAAGCACTGTGCTCTTTTTTTTATTTCTGGTCAGTTTCTCTATAATAATATGATCGAAAATGTGATAAACGATTTTACAACAGAATTATAATCACTAATTCACTATTAAGGATAGGTAACTCACACGACTTCACCAGTCGACACTCTAGTGACGATGATACCAGAGGATCCAATCTGAACCTTATAGGCAGGCTTGGTGGCCTTCTTGTTGAATGGTGGAGTTGGGATTGGCACCTCATACCTCTTATTCTTAGGATCGTAGATCTGTTAAGAAACAAAGAAAATGGAGTTGGGATTGGCACCTCATACCTCTTATTCTTAGGATCGTAGACCTGTTAAGAAACAAAGAAAATGGAGTTGGGATTGGCACCTCATACCTCTTATTCTTAGGATCGTAGACCTGTTAAAGGGGACCACCAGGCAAAGAACAACACATTATTATATGTTTTGGTACCGTTTTGTGATATCAAATAGATACCCAACATTTAGCAAAGGGATGTGTAAGTCATAAACAAAGCAATTAATTTCCACCACTTACGGAACCACTGCTATTTCCTGGTTCCATACGGGCCAACCATTTGCGAGTGCGCAAATGCTATTCACGTGTACGTTTGTAGACAATAGATTCCCGAGCGATTCGTTCGCTCTGCACACACATCGCAATTCACCGCACGCATCGCAGTCTTCGCATTCAGACCACATGAACGCATGCTTTAGAATGGTGATGCGTTTCCAATTTTTTTTTCTTTTTCTGGAAACATATTTTTGTGAACTTGTTGATGGAATGGAATATATTTAGATGTTACCTTTCTTTAATAAGAATATTATTTTTGGGTGGTGGTACCCTTTAAGAAACAAAGAAAATGGAGTTGGGATTGGCACCTCATACCTCTTATTCTTAGGATCGTAGACCTGTTAAGAAACAAAGAAAATGACAAAATGTCTCAAGTTTTTCATTCATTTCATTTTTCTATAAGATCTACAAACATTACAATTAAATTACCATACACCTGCTAAAAAATTAAAATTTAAAAAATACTTGAATCTTTCATTTGTTTCACTTTCATCTGATACTAAATTTATATTAAAACAGAAAATGGAAAAAAAGCACATTTTACAGACAGTCTGATCAGATCAAAAAAGATCATTAACAAATACTTGATATAAGACTGTGCCCTATTACCGGATACCGATAGTTTGACGTCACAAAACAAACATTAGAAGTATAAAATCAAAGTGGAAATTATACGAGCAGCTGCATAAACTCATAAAGAACACATTTGGTGTAAAATATCTTCAAGAATTTACGAATTGTTCTCCAAATCAACTTTCTTGTAAACCCTTCCAAAAAAGAAGCCTCTTCCCGACGCCAAACTTTGTGTTGTATTACCGAAGTATGTTTTGCATGGGAATGTCATTGACATGCGTGCTGCCACAGGTGCGCGGCAAAACGCCTCAGGATGCTTATTTTCTTCAGGAAATGATGGAAATTTTTAGCTGAACATCCATTTATTATCCTCCGTTAATGCCGACTGTCAAATTCAACTTTCAAAATTCGAACATTTTTCATGTGAATTTGCATACATTGTCCAGTAATACGACACGTTCGGTAATACAACACCTGGGCCCCGTTGCAGAAAGAGTTACGATCGATCGTAAGTCCCAAAATTGATCGTAAATGGCCTTACTTACGACCAATCCAAGATTTACGATCAATCCTGTTGCAGAAAGAAGTTACGATCGATATTAACCGTAACTATTGGTCGTAAGTTTTAAAATTGATCGTAACTTTAACAGGTGATTTTTCTTTGGCGTAACTTCTGATTAATTATTCACAAGGCACAAACATGGGCAAACATACCAACATACACACTCATTCAAGCACATAAATACAGATAAAACTCATCCTCATAAAACAGATAATCATACAGTGTTACACACTGATTCATAATTTCATACATACATGCATACAATACAGACTATACACATATATACATACATAAACACACACACACACAGACACACACAAACATCCAGTCAAACTTTTCTCAGAAGCCACTTTTCTATACCAGCAAACTAATTACAGTGGTAACTTTTCTTGTTACTCTGCAATGGTCATTATACAGTACTAAGGTTTTACTATATTAAATCGTTAAGGCCTGTATTGAAACAAAGGGTAATGCTTTACTTGACTGAGAATACAAAAGGCCAACAAAGTGCATGTATTTTTATTCTTCAAATTTTTAATCCAAAAAGAGTACACAACACATGACTTTCGATTCATTCCATCAAATAGAATGTTATTATTTTGTAGTGAAATGAATACATTCTCTAGTGACTATGCCAGTCCTTTACTCCTTTTCCCCCAATTAATAATAATTGTGGCTACTTAAATGTAGTGCACGCATAGGCGTACCCAGAAGGGGGGGGGGGGTTTAACCCCCCCCCCTCCCCTTTGACCGAAAATGACTGTTTTTTTTTTCTTCAAATTTTAAATGGTCTCGAGACAAAATTTAAGCGGTCGAGTGGTCTTGGCCTCGAAAACTGCAAAAAAGGGTAGTCTCAGCTTCGAAAATGGTTGATCTCCGCATTGAAAATTGTCTACGACTTCCTGGCGACCCCCCCCCCCCCCCCCCCACGGCGCTCCCGTTGCATCACCCCAGTCAGCTCAAAAAGTGCACATTGTCCACTTCCTGGGGAGGATTCCAGCTAGGCAACCTCCAAGGTGCAGACATGGCTACGTAACTCCTTTCCATCCTTCCGGGTGACATACCTTGGGCTCGAATTTGGGACCTCACATTGGAAGGCACACGCTCTACCAATCTTGCCACACCGTCTTGCTCTGTCATCCTTCTCCAGCTTGGGCGGATCCCGTCTGTCGTCGTCTTCTATCTGCTAGCTAGCTCCTCAAATCCAGGCGTCTACTGCATACACAAGAGGCTGCTTGATGAGCTGAAATATAATACATAACATGAAAATAAAAAATAGAGTATACTTAGTCTTGTTACCTAAACTATATTCAATGACACACAGTTTCATCATTCAGATTAATAATTTTGTTCCCACAGTCAATGTCTTGGACATACCTATCACCTTGAAATGTCACGGTACAAGCTGTCACAGCTCTAGATAAAATACTAATTAAAACCATTTGTTTTGGTCACATCACAGGCTATCCAATCCATGCTCACCTGCAAACTGGAATGTTCAAGGGATAAGTAATCAATTACATTTTATAAACCAGCATTCTATTTTAAACGAGCCCAAAGAGACGAATTAAGTCATGTACATGTTAGCCCGTTGACTTTGTAAAGAATGCCATACTAATAAAACATTTTAATTTTGAGCAACAAAATCATTTTTTAAATTATCTTTTAGCAAGTGACCTACTTAACCCATAATTATTTCATGCTAACTGAACTACAAACTAACGTCATAATAATCAAAGAAAAATAAAAGCTTCAATATTTGTTTAAAAAAGCATTTTGTGTAAGATTGTCAAGTTCTCACCTATCCCATTGCTGTGGCTTGGCCTGGGGGCAACACCAGTGGCTCGACAGCTTACTCCAAGGCAAATGGCTCCAGCATGTCCTCCTCTCTCTTTCGCTTTCCTCCTTTCATCAGCCTGTCCATTCTGGTGATTTCTTCTGTGATTATTCTGCCTCTCTCCCACTTGTTGTTATGACTATATGGCTGTATACCACTGTGGAATTGTACAGTAAAGAGTGCAAATTACCACATAAATTTGAACACATGACTGAGACTGCATCAGTGCATGGACTCACAGGAGCTAGGAGGCTAATTTTGTAATTTGGTCCTCCATAATATTTAATGTTATACAATATTACCTGCCAGTAAATTCTCATGCATTGAGAACATACACATTTTGGCGCTAATGTGGTTGCGTACCCTTTGTTTTTTCTTTCTTTTCCAACGCCTTATTTGTCTTTAAACTCAACTAAATTAGTTTTACTCACTGCGCTTTGTCCTTATCCCTCAATGGTCTGTTGTAATATTTTTGTCAACATTTAAGCCCTTTTTTGCAAATTTAATCGATGGCTTTGAAAGCGTCGCAGCACCAGCTTCGCGGTCGCAAAAATCGAAATAGCAGGACTTCACGGGCGCAGGAGTAGTACTCTCTCCACGTTCATGTCACCGGTAGCTAAAGGCATAGCTGCTCGCGAAGTCCCGCTATTTCATTTTTTGCGACCGCAAAGCTAGTGCCGTTGCGGCAAAAACCCATTGATTAAAGTCACCCAAAAGAGGGCTTAAATGTTGACCAACATATTACAACAGACCATCGAAGGATAAGGTCAAAGTGCAGTGAGTAATATAATATAATACAAACTAATTTAGTTGAGTTTAAAGACGAATGAAGCGTTGGAAAAAACCCCAAAAAGGAGTACGAAACCACATAAGCGCCCAAATTTCATCTTTGCATTGCCCTTGATGGCCATGGCATGTATACCTTTTTTTAAATTTTGTATTTCAGTTTTGCTTTAAAAGTTTAACTTATTTTTTACACATATTCATAAGACAATTTGTCATACATGTATTTGGCAAATATTTGAAAGATAGACCATATATCAAATACAACATCTACAAATAATTAATTAAAACAGGTTTCATAGATGTCTCTGATGTTCAGGTACAATTTTTTCCTATTCCCATATAAAAATGAGTTCACAAATCACAGAAACAGTTTCGAGTTTGGAATGGTATATGGATACTATGTACTAACATGGATTTCACACATGGGGCAACATTGTAATAATATACGTTGCGAATCTGCATTCGAGATACCATTATGCTAGCATAATGATGATTCTATACAAAATGAGCAACAGTTAAGATCATTACATAGCAACATAATAAGGTAAGTTTACACTACATATCAATGCCGATTAATTTATCTTTGTAAAAGGTGTAAAATGTGTACTTACCGCTCACCACTCGAAGCAGGACTGGATGAAAAATTAGATTTGTCTGCCGCGTCTCATATCATAACAACAAGCCAAATTCCGCGGGAAATACGCTGAATTTCGCGGTAATGGGTCGTTGTCTTTATCCCAGCCGTGTTGAATTATGTTTTAAATGGCATTTTCTAAAGAAATCGAGCGCAAGTCAAATGCACTTACGGTTGAATTTAAACCTCCTTTCTGCAACGGACATTTGAAATTGATATAAACTTACGACTCAATAAATCGACTGTAAAGTTACGACCGATATTCCTTTCTGCAACGGGGCCCTTGTGTCATCTGGAGGTGCCATTATGTGATTTACAATTTATGTTTTGTACAAAACTGCAATACAATAAAAATGCAAAAATAAAATGTGCAAAAACATGTAGTATGAAAAACGATTAATTTCTAACATATTATATTATTACCCTAATTGACAAGAATACTTTTGAAATAATAATTTTCATGATTATGGCCATTTTCTATGTTTAATTAGCCTCCATTCTTCATCAGATGTTATTTGAATACAATGTTTTTAGTTCTAAATCAACCAACCTTTATTCGAAGTCGATTATCGGTTTCAAAGTAGGCATCAAGCTGCAGGTTCATGATATCGGCAGGATAATAGCCTGTAGTGGTCCTCACGAGATCGGCCGACAACCCAAATTCTGTCTGCCTCGGAGCCCCATATTTGTAACTTGCGTAATCAAGCGGGTAATAACAACGAGGAGGGGCGGCCAGTTGTGCGCTAGTTTCAGCTTCTGCGGAGTTTTTGGCAGGAAGATTCCTAGAGCCAGCTTTGCCAGACTTGCTGGGCCTGGGACTGGGAGTCCAACAGCAACCACGTGCCTGACAATTGGACTGCGTAGCACCAGGCTCTGGGTAACAATCGAAGCGATGGTTGCCGTCGACCTTATGCTGCATCTGGTTACCACAACTTAAACTTTGGGGCAGACGTTTCCGACCCTGGGATCCCTCTCCGAGCTTAGCTGCAGCTTCTCCAGCTCCTACTTGCACCTTGCCGAGCGCTTGTTCATCGTGCAATTTGACAATATTGCCACTGGCACTGCCAAAATTGCTACTGGATGTGTCTTTTCTTAAAGCAGGATAGAATCTGGCCGATAGATAAATAACGGGACAGGTGACAAAAAGTATCAAGAAAACGGTCCTCAAGCTGATATATTTAAACTCCTTCATGTTGAATTTGACAAGACTTTGCTACTAAGTACTATGTATTGGCACTGCACTGCACTTCAATTTTGAAAGTAGGTGCTCCAACTCACACTCCCAGGCCAAGCATTAAACATAATTTAATAAATTAATGCTCCCGATGCATGCTCCAAAATTATGCCCAACGTACAACGACAACTCACACTGTACTGCTATTGCTATAGCTGATTTCAGCTCACTTTACTCTTTAGTAAACAACAAGAAATGCGACACTGTTTGTTTGCTGGAGCGTGACGCGACACTGAATTAATGGCATTAATTATGTATCAAGCATGCCTAACTTTCCTTGAATATATCTGATAATAAAATATCACAATCCGAGCTGTCCTGCGTATGATCACCTGATTATAGCTGGTGTTAAATCACGTGATTTGCCACTGACCATTACGTAATACTATAGATAGAAGGACTAAAACTGGGGTATGAAGCAGCATTGTTGTGATGGGGGGGGGGGGGGGGGGGGGGGGGCAAAATTGTCCAGAGTCTAGTCACCGGTGACAGAGCTAAACTGAGCCCGTCCCTGGGGGGGGGGGGCGGGGGGGGGGGCGGGGGGGGGGGGCAGAAAATATTTTTCAACCGAATGATACTTCAGCATGGGTCTATTGGAGGCGGAGCCCCCAGATGGAAGTTTTGGGATTTTTACAACTGTCAAAATGTGCAAAGCCTATCTATTTTATAACAAAAAAAGTTTTATTCTGCGCACACTGAAAGCATCTTGAATGCTCGCAAAGCCCTGATCGAGTTGATCGAGTCACTAGGGGGCGCCCACATTGGGGGCCTGAATAGGGGTCCAGGGGGCGGAGCTCCCGAAAGCTTTTATATTTCATACATTTAGAACTGCTATAATGTGTAATAAATTTGTATAACATAGTGAATCTACTCGTAGCAAATAAGCGAGAGAGAACAACAAATTAAAGAAAAGGGCCTTATTACAGTGGCCTAGGGGCACATCAGCCTTGTTGACGAAATCTTGTTGATATTGGTACTTATAAAATCAATTGTTTTATTATGTTATTTTATAAGTGATATAGCCTATACAAATATCAATTTGAATCAATGTTAGTTTGCGACTGCCACCCCCCCCCCCCCCCCCCCCCCCCATGGATCGACGCCTATGTGAAGCAGAAGCAATGATTTTAAAATATTATATGATCAATAATTCAGGGTTAGTTGTCCTCGTCATCGTCATCCAGTACGTATGTCGTCATCTTCGTCATTGTTCTGTCATCTTCGTCATTGTTCTTCTTCCGATTCTTCTTAAACTTCTTCTTCGCGGTGGTAGTGGTGGGGGTGGAAACGGTGTTGTTGTTTGTAGTGAGTGGTGGTGGTGGTGGTGGTGGTGGTGGTGGTGGTGGTGGTGGTGGTGGTGGTGGTGGTGGTGGTGGTGGTGGAGGTGGTGGTGGTGGTGGTGGTGGTGGTGGTGGTGGTGGTGGTGGTGGTGGTGGTGGTGGTGGTGGTGGACTGGTGGTGGTGGTGGTGGTGGTGGTGGTGGTGGTGGTGGTGGTGGTGGTGGTGGTGGTGGTGGTGGTGGTGGTGGTGGTGGTGGTGGTGGTGGTGGTGGTGGTGATGGTCACAGAAATACAATATGGTGGTGACGGACATGGCAGTTGTGTCGCCCTGCATTCGTTATAGGCTATATAATGGTGGAGGTATATATGACACATGGACACCCGCGGCTAGCTATATGCGCATATACCTCCCACCTCCCACCTCCCACCAGTGCCCCCCCCCCCCCCCCCCCCAAAAAAAAAAAAACCATCAGCAACAACAAACAAACAAACAAACAAAAGAAGAAAAAACATTATCAACAACAACAAACTAAAATACACAAAACATTTATTGCTCATCGATCAACGCTTATATGGACATGCAAGAAGATGAGTTGACAAGGATTTTTATCCGATTATTTCTATTTTGGTATATATAGTCAGGATTATGTAACCCCTTCTGTGTGTTCTGCAAAATGTGGGTTTTAAAAAACGCACAGACCAACTTTGAATTTGAAAACGTATATACTTTTTAGTAAATATATATACATTATACATGTATATAATATTTATATACAATTATAATACCAAACTCCTCTTCTGCATGGCTACATAAATTAAAGCTCCCATTATCCAATAACCGAATTGAAGCTATGGAAGTATGAAATATGAGTGCAGTTGTCAAAAAAGTAACTTTTATTTTGGATTTTGATTCATACCCGCTAAATAGGATAATATACACCAATATTTTATCCGCAAAAAATCTGCCCATGCATTTGTCCGAATATTGGCATTTTGAAAACTCTTGAACCCCAATTTCCGAAAATGCACGAATATTTTGGGGGACTGCGGTCCACCACCACTGCAACGAAGTGCTGTAGTATTTGTTGTACAGTTTTGGTAAGGCTGAACTTTAGTAACCAAACCTGGACAGTAACATTCTAAACTAATAGTTATAACTCTACCATGCTCGACAGGTATACAAAATTACAAACGACTAAGTAAAAAGCCTGTTATCATTTTTTTAAAGAGCCATTAAAACACAAGAGGGCGCTTTCTAAAAAGGCATTGGTTTCAACCATTTTTCATACAAAATTATGCATGTGATGTTTTATTGAAATAATTATTAAATAGAGAGATCATCAACAACTATTTAAAAAACGCTTTTGAAAAATTTTGAAAAAGTGCAAGCATTTTTAAATTTTTTTGAAAAAACCCAAATAATTATAAGATCAGATATATTTATTGATATTTCAGCCGTTTCTGGGTCGATTTTGACCAAATAAAGTTTATTCTGCCATTAAAATTGCATGTTCTCTCAAATTCGACACTCAGTTTTTCATTACCTCACAAACAAATTGTGATGTGCAGCGCCCTCTCTACCAAAACTAAATAGTGTGAATTACATAACTCTGATCGGCCTAATTTATTGATATTTCAGCCGTTTCTGAACCGATTTTGATCAAATAAAGTTTATTCTGCCATTAACATTGTATGCTCTTTCAAAATTAAAAAAATAATTTTACTTCGTGCAGCGCCCTCTATACCAAAACTGAACTACCCCTTTAATCAAAGAGCTCCTTGCACTGTTGCAGGCCCGGGGATAGATGCATGCCTACTGGAAAATCAAGAAAGAGCCATATACAAGAACCCCCAATCTCTCCCCCACCCCTAAAAACACACACACACGATCAAACATATATATATATTATCTGAAGAGTTCATAATGCAAACATATATAATGCAATTTTCACATTAATATTTTGTAGACAAAGCTGAAAGGCAAGTTTCCATCATGTAATACAAAACATTGGCTAAACATTATTATGAAACCTAATTTGTGTACTTGTATAATTATAAAAGACGAAGAAAAGAACAGGCAAGGTGCAGGGGGAAGCGGGGGAGGGGGGGGGGGGGGTTCAGTTGATCCCCATGAAAATATTGGATCCTTGCGCTCCCTAACTGATGACCCCCAAAATGCTGACCCCCCCCCCCCCCCCCCCTTCCCCAAAATCTCAAAAGCGTATCGACGAGTCTAAAATCAAACAAACAAACAATCATCATAATGGAGTTTCCAATATATTATTTCCAATTTTATGTCCAATTTTATTGGACCCGCGGGCCCATTTTAAAAATGGTCCTGACATGGGCTTTCCAACCGTGTTTCCATACTTTAGGCCTACATATTTACTTATTTACTTTTCATTTGAAATGTGCTTTTTATAGAATGGGTTGATAAATCCCTGCAATCTGATTGGTTGAGAGCAAAATTTGTGCAGACAATTAATTGTACTGGATGCATGAAAAGTCATGCGTCCGGTAAAAAAATCATGCGTCCGGTAAAAATTTCATGCGTCCGGTAAAAAATTTCATGCGTCCGGTAAAAACAATCATGCGTCCGGTAACAAATTTCATGCGTCCGGTAAAAAATTTCATGCGTCCGGTAAAATTATTTCATGCATCCGGTAATTTTTCTAATTTTTAATTTTTTGACTTTTTGGGGGGCGTAACAATGCCCATTCTATAAAACAGATGATGCGCAAGTTTATTTCGTGGGTCGGTGGAATTGTTCGCCTCGTGGGTTTAACAGTTCCGTAGTTACCTTGTGCAAACAATTCCTACCGACCCACTCATACCTGCGCATCATTTGTATAATAATGTATGTTTTTCAAATTTGGTATGTGGTATGTAGGCGAATTTTACACCGGGCCGAGATACACATTCTGTAATTAGCCACTGAATCTGACCTATAGCCACTGAATCTGACTTATAGCCACTGAATCTGACCCATAGCCACTAATCTGACCTATAGCCACCATCCTAGGGTAAGGGTATAGGGTTAGGGTTAGGGTTTAGGGTTAGGGTTAGGTTATGTTTTTGTTTTTGTTTTACTGATAGTATATCAATGTGTATCTCGGCCCGATGTCAAACTAGTATGTAGGCTACATGTACTACAAACAAACAATAAATCCTCCGATAAGCATTATCTTACCGATCATGCAAGATGGCGCTCGACCACATTAAAATTCGGGTCCCATTTATATTTCCCCAGCGATCGAGTCCAAACTTCCCATACAAACTGTATGTGTACGGCCGGTACGCGTATAATACTACGAATCCAGGACAACTCGGCCAACGGATAACTCGACCCTTACCAACTCGGCCAACGACCCTTACATACTCGGCCAACCCGAGTTGGTAGGGGTCCGGTCTGACTTCGGACAACTCGACCCCTTTTATTTTTGTTTAATTTTCGACATTTTAAATATTTTTTTCTAAATAAAAAGTAATAAAATGGGAAGAAACGGTCTTCACGGGCATCATGTGTAAATTTTGTTACGTGAAATAAAGTATTTGTGGAGATAATTTGATTTTTGAAAGGTCATACTTCTGGTGGGTTTTTTCCTCGTCGCCAAGATTTTGTCACGTGATATCCTCCGCACTCGAACCCACTCGACAGTCGATTTGTGCCTATTTTTCAATCAATTCGCCTTGAAACAAAATATTCAATAACTGTTCGCTTAAATTGGAGTTTTGTGAGTCTCAAGCTGTTAATTTTTTATTGACATGAACTCTTAAACGTACATTTTCAAGCACAAAACTCTCCTAATCGCGAGTTGCTTCAAGCCCAGTTCGTATGACATCCTCCGCACTCGGCCGTTATTGGTAAGTGACTAAGTCGATTTGTGTCTAATTTTCAATCAATTCGCCTTGAAACAAAATATTTAATAACTGTTCGCTTAAATTGGAGTTTTGTAAGTCTCAAACTGTTACATTTTGTTGACATGAACTCTTAAACGTACATTTTCAAGCTCAAAACTCTCCTAATCGCGAGTGGCTTCAAGCCTAGTTCGTATGCCGTGGCCGCGGTGCCCTAAGCTCCAGGGCGGCCTCGCATCGACAAGTCCGCCGCCGCAGCGGCCTGCCCTTGTTCTGGGACTACGCTACGCTGTGTTCGCTGGGTCGTATTGACCGAGTATTTTTGTATGAAACTCTCTTTTTTAAGACCAATTTACAGTCCCCTATGCAAAGATTGAACCCCACATTTTCATATTTGATGGACGATTCTTTGGATTTAGTTTCTGGTGGCCATAATAAACAACAAATTGAGCCTGGGTAAGGCCAGTAAAAATTTAACGCCAAGTTCACAACAGACCGCATAACTTGCCCCTTGCATGCCCTGTTGCTGCGTTTCACCGTTGCTGCGAATTGTGTTAGCAAGGAGTGTTAGACTCTGTCTAGTGCAGTGCATGGTCGAGTCATTTTCTAAATTTGTAACAAATTATAATAAATGCATAGAATAGATAGCAAACAAATAAATGGAATTTGTCTGACATTTTGTCCCCCCAGAGTAACCAAGACAACAGTGGCGCGGTGTACCCTGCAAGTGATTGGGGGGGGGGGGGGGGCACATGTATCGCGATTTATTGGAGGCAGATGAGATTATGTTTGATTGCTTTTGCAAATTATTTGGGGGAGGGGGGCACGGGGGAGCATGTGCCGTGAAACCCGGGGAGCATGTGTCGTGAAACCCGTAGCTGTGCCACCGCAAGACAATGACGTAGCGTGGGCAGTTGGACGGTGACTGGTCGGGTCGCCCCCCGTCCGGTCGCCCCCGTTACATACTCGCCTCCTATACAAAGTCGCCCCCATTACATACTCGCCTCCTATACAAAGTCGCCCCGTTACATACTCGCCTCCTATACAAAGTCGCCTCCTCACCAAGTCGCCCCCTAATTGTCTGGACAGGTCGCCTCCATACCAAGTCCCCCCCTATGTTTGGGTATTTGCTCTTCAATGTATTGGTATTTTTTACTTCTGTCTTCTTTCTTTCTTAAAGGGACAGGTCCACTTTTACAAAACGTCTGAACAGCTTTCAGTTGACGGATGGAGATCAATGTAACACGCAAAAAAAAAAATCAGAGCGAACAGCCCTCTAATTTGGATTCTACGAATGAAAAACGAATGCGTCCCTCCATTTAAACTATATATCGGTCAATAAAGGAGTTCAACTGATTTAGCATAATATTACAACAATATAGTACTAATTCTCGTAAAGGTATTGTGAAGCCGACATTTGTTATCGTATGTCACGGAAAAAGATCTCAAAAAGAAAGAATATATAATTACATGTAGTCAGTTTAAGCGATGTTTGGGTATTTTGCTTGGTAAACGCTCACACATTAGTACTTATGCGCGGGTCACGTAGCTAGTGCGGGTCACGTAGGGGTCATGCATACCGATCTGGCACTCCGTGAAATCTATGTACGAACTTACTCACCGGCTGAAAATACGTATGTACCTAATTAACCGACGTCCCTCAGTTTATTCAGTTTTAGGTCTATAACTCCACGAAAAAGAGATTTCAAGCCCTAATTTTTTCAGGCATGCTATTAAATGACATTTCCTTTCATACAAGACAATAACCTCGCAACTTTTGAATTTTGGCTTGCAAAAGTGGATCTCTCCCTTTAACATGTCTTGTAACATCACAGTTAAACTTACTTATTTACATATTTTGGGGTTTAAAAAGGTACAGCAAATAGGTTTAAAATACTGTTCGCTAGGGATTACGATTGGGTTATCGCGTGAAACTTGGCCATGCATTAAAGTGTTTGTGTGTGTGTGTGTGACTGTGTGTGTGTGTGAGTGCTTTAGTGGAAATTAAGCTAAAAGATGGCCTAAATCGTATGTAAAATTTAATAAAAATAGTAACTCCATTTAATTTATCATATAAATCCTGACAGATACATTTTTGGAAGTTTAAACTAGAGGAAGGAGCTACTTATTGAAAAAAAAAAAAAAATTTAAATACAAAATGATAAAAAGCTTCTGGGTAGCCGTTTTATATTTTTGGTGCTCATGCATTCAAAATGAATATTTACGCCAGCTGGTATCCAGATGGTTGAACATAGGGATAGGATACTAAAACGACAGTGGCATATCATATCAGATTGGCCAGGGGCCATGGGGAGGGGGGAGGGGGCACATTCCCATTCAATATAGTTTTTTAGAAATTGTTTTTTTATGAAAGCATCATGGTTAGACCACATACTCTATATTACTTTTCTTTTGTATTATTTTGTATTTAATTATCGTTGGGGGCTCACTTTGTTTCAACTTATTTCATTCTTTTTCTAATTATTGATCATTAACGGTACATGTAGTGGTGTAGCCAGTCTGTTGTATAGCGTATTTGGACTTATGAGCAGTTGCTGTATCATTGGGGGCCACCAGGGGAAAGGGGGGTGCCTTGATTTTTATGAGGGGGCAGTTTTTTGCCCGACCGGTTTCAATGGCTGATAATCACCATTTATACCTCAAATTATATAATCTGGCCCGATAATGAGCATTTCCCTAATAATGACCTTTCCCTAATCTTATATTTATGCTTATATTAAAATTACACATTTTGGGGCAGATATCAGTTGTCCATATTTGTCATGGAAGTATGAATTTTTCGTCAGGTGCATGTGCCCCCCCCCCCCCCCCCACCCCCGTCCCCTGTAACTGCCCTTTCTGATTGGGGGAGACATGATTGATTGGGGGCACACTCTTTGTAATAATGTATTTTTAAAAAGATTTCCTCATGTTCCCCATATTTCATCCCCTTTATTCATTCCAACACTTATGTGATCAAATAAGGGACTGACACCACCACCACACGCACACACACATACGCCCACATATCGACCTAGAACGCTAGCGCTCCGCGCTAGCGTTCACTAGAGTTAGGTGGAGAGCAGCTTATTCATGCGCTTTCATGCACACATACATCTGCAAAAATATAGATAAGACAGACAATCATATTAATTTATGCTATTTCATTCTTTTAATGAAATTAAACTCCACTTGAAAAACATATACATTAAAGGACAATGAAATCCAGACAAATTGTTGTATGCACTAAAAGACACTAAATATAATGAATAGTCCCTGAAAATTTGAGCACAATCGGTCAAGAAATAAGAAAACTATGGCTCTTTGAAAAGAGCTATGTATTTCTTCGAGTGACTCAAATTGGCAACGCACTCTGGCAAAGTTGTGGACAACTCCCCATACATTTTGTACACAAAATTTCAATTTTGTTACATTTTCTCAAAATTTATGTTTACCCTTCGTTCGAGTTCAACATATGTTTTGTACTAGAATGCTTTTATACATAACATATCATGAGTTGGGGGAATGAAAAAATGTGACTATGAAGAAAACTGTAAAAATGGGAACTTTTGTGTACAAAACATATGGGGAGTTGTCCACACACTTATTAGAGTGCGTTGCCAATTTGAGTTCCCCATAGGAATAAATGGACATCTTCAAAGAGCCGTAGTTTTCTTGTTTCTTGCCCGATTATGCTCTAACTTTCAGAGATTATTCCTCTTAATCTCCTCAAGACTATGAAAGCAACATTTTGCTTGGGTTTCATTGCCCTTTAACTAATAATTATACCTGACTAAGTGCCATAGGGCAATTGTTAAATATGCTACATGTATTGTAAAAATATGAATGAACCTTTGTTTACAATTAAATAGAAATATAAAACTGAACGATGAGAAATTTGTGTACAAAACATATGGGGAGTTGTCCACAAACCTATTAAAGTTGCCGATTTGAGTACCCCAAATGGACATCTTAAATGAGTCATAACTTGCTTACTGTTCTTGTTCCTTGACCAATATTGTTCTAATTTCCAGTGATTTGTCCTTCCATCTCAGATTTAGGTCGGTTGCCATGGTAATAGGCATACATGAGTGGCAGAAATAAATTACATATTTTCTCATATATAATGAGAACTATGATCTTTGACCTTTAACCTAATGACCTCGAGATACATACATATAAGTTAAAATCTGTCAACCGGTTCTGGAGATATCGCGATCACGAGAACGGGACGTACGTAGGGACGGACGGACGGACAACCCGAAAACATAATGCCTCTGGTTTCATCTTCTATAGTTGATCCAATCTTGGCCTCTAGTGAAGGAGATTAGATTCCAATTCCAGCTGTGAAAGAAACAAATTGAAAAGGAACAGATAACATATATAAATAAATCAAGCCTCCACACTAACTTTTCTTTCTACTTGCCCATTTGGGCAAGCAAAATCAGGAATGTTCAAGTTTTACATGCCTGAAGAGAAAATTACTTGTCCATAAAAACAATGTGAACAAAAAAGACAAATTAATTCTGCTAGGTATGAATTGTCTAGTTTGCTTGCCTGATTGCGCAAATAAATAACTGTTCCAACTAAAAGAGAACAATGTTATTTCATATGTGTTGATCTCATCTAGAAGTAAGAGGGCAAGTACAAAAAAAAAGTTAGTGTGGCGGCTTGGTTCAGTTCCGTTTCATTTAGTGTAGAATGCCATAAAAACATGTCGGTCGAGTCTTAGCAACTTTGTGAATGATTGATTTTCATTTTCTATATTCTGACTAAATAATTTGTGTGATTAATACATGCATGGAGACTTTCTTCTTCACGGTTTCAAATGAAGAAGATATCAATGTAGCAGAGTCCAGCATCTGTTCTTCCAGCTTAGACATTGAAGGCAGGCAAATGAAGATGTCATACCAGTCCCTTTGGTGGTCCCAAATATCTAAAGTACATTTTTTCTAAAAGCTTACTTTAAAGGGACCTGGGGCCCCAGCTTTATTACAAATTGTTATATTTATGGATATTTCAGCCGTCTCTGAACCGATTTATTATTAATTATTATTTAAATATTATGCTCTTTCAAATTTTACACTCAGTTTTTCATTACCTCACAAAAAAAAAGTAGTCTAGCGCCCTCTCTACCAAAACTCAACTATCCCTTTAATACGTTTGTTCTCTGGCTACTAATGAATAAACTTGTTGGAATAATCAAAAGAAGGGCAGCCAAACAAGACCAATACAACTCATTTTACAGGTAACTGATTAGAGAGGTGGTAAATTTTGATTCTCCCTATATCAGATAATCAAGTTTTAAAGCGATAGTTGAGTTTTGGTATAGAGGGCGCTACACAAACAAATAGGCCTACTAATTTGTTTGTGAGATAATGAGAAACTTAAGTGTCAAATTTGTAAGAGCATATGATTTAATGACAGGATAAACTTGATCAAAATCGGTTCAGAAATCGCCGAAATATCCATAAACATAACCATTTGTAATAATTGTGGGGCCCCACAATCATTTTATAATTTTGAACCAGACGTTAACACAATGTAAAAAGTGCTACCTCTTATTAAAAATTTACAAAAGAGGTTTTTATATAGTTGTTGATTATCTCTCTATCTAATCACTATTTCAACAAAACATCACATGCAGGGGTGGCAGAACTGGGGGGGGGGGGGGCTGCTCCCCCCCCCCCCCCCCCCATTTTTGGCTTTTAATAAATTACATAAGTATAAAATAACAATTATTTAATAAATGATGCTCATTGTGGTGTGAGGGGGTGGTGTTCAACTCCTCAATTACCCCCCCCCCCCCTCAACCCGGGTGCGACCCATTTTTGTGGTCAGCCCCCCCCCCCCCCCCCCCCTCACTTTCAAAACCTTTCTGCGGTCCCTGACATGCACAATATTTTATTTTAAATGATTAAAACCAATGAGTTTTTAGAGAGCACGGGTCCACTTGAGTTTTAACTGCTCTTTTTAAAAATGATAACAGGCTTTTTACTTAGTCAATTTTTAATTTTGCAAGCATGGTGGAGTTATAACTAATAGTTTGTAATGTAATGGTGCAGGTTTTGGTTACTAAATTTCAGTTTGACCAAAACTGTACTCTCTTTACCAAAACTGAACTATCCCATCAAGGTTAATTAGCTTTCTATGAAGCTGAAAATTAAGTTACCTACTGCTTTGTAGTGAAACCACCAAGATTTCACTTGAAGAGGGGAGAAACTGCACATTCTACCTTTAAAGGACCTAAACTAAAGAATACAACATACTTTGACACTTATTCCATAGTTGATGACTTGAAACATAGGTCTGCCGAAAAAAAATCCATGAAAATAAACACAGTTGTGATTTAAGACTAGTTTTCTGGTGCCAAATCTCACTAAGCAGCCAGTTTACGCCCCACCCACATTTAGGGTCCGGAATCGGCAGCGTGATCGACATGTGATTGACAATTCATTGGCTTACGTCATGACGCGTCATCTACAGAATTTAGTTCATTAGTCCGTTCTTTAGATGACGTCACATTTTGGCGATTTAAAAGGGGCGTTCCCAGGACAATTAGATATTTACTAATTACCCCAAAATTGATTGATTTCATGAGAAATGACTGCCAAATTCTTTTTTGGGGGAAAAAATTCATATAGAGCCGAATTGTGAAAATTAGGCCATCTGGACGCTGTAGTTCCTTTAAGTTATTTTCCACATGCACATCCACCCATGCCCATGTTGCACGCCCCCCCCCCCCCCCCCTCCACACTTATCCCCTCCACATATCCCATTCACTGCATGAATGCATCTGCCTGCACACACTCCCCCTTTGTCCCACATCCTGCTTTTTCTTCCAGCTTCCCAGCTCTACCCTCACCTACCCCAAATTAGTGCACTTCTTTTGTCCTGTCCACTCTTCAGTGCTTGCAATATGCGTGCATTTAGTCTTTCAAAACTCCCAAAGTAATATTTTCTGACAAGCCTACATATTCATCATCAATAAGAGTAAAGGGTTTTCAACATCACCCTCTCAAGGCTGTAAGAAAAACATGTGTTTCGATTAATTTATATTTTAACAATCTTCTCTTTGATGAGTGCCAATGTAGTAATAATCGTGACATTGTCCTAGCATTTTTTTTCAAAAAGAATTCTTTTTTCTTAATTTTTTTTTTTTTTTTTTTTTTGGGGGGGGGGGGGGGCATGTGCCCCTGTGCCCGCTCCCCATACTAGTTTTGCCCATAGGCGTACCCAGGGGGGGGGGGGGTTGGGGGTTCATACCCCCCCCTTTTCAAGTTGTAAATGGTCTTGAGACCAAATTTTAGCGGACTCGACTGTCATTTTCGATGGTCTCGGCCTCGATAAGTGCGAAAAACCATGGTCTCGGCCTCGAAAAGTGCGAAAAACCGTGGTCTTGGCCTAGAAAATGTCAAAAAAATGTGGTCTTGGCCTCGAAAATGTCGAAAATTCACGGTCTTGGCTTAAAGGTTTCTCAACCACTGGGTCTTGGTCTCGGCCTCGAAAATTGTGGACCGGATCGGACCTGGTCTCGAAAATTTTGAAGGTTACTTGGTCTCGGCTTCGAAAAAAAACTCCCTCATTTAAAAAGTCCTGGGTACGCCACTGGTTTTGCCACTGGTTCTAAGTATACAAATTGGTGAAGTAAAGTTAGATTTAATATTTAGTAACAGGCATACACAAGTTACCAACTCACATAATGAAGATGATCTTATGATCGTTTTCGTGTACCCAGTCAGACAAGTCTACAACCAAGATGACGACAGATGAAGGCCGTGAACGCACCCTTTCTTGCAGCCGTAGATCTTCTGCGCCTACAAGTGGAAAGAATGTGATAAAATAAATAAAGCATAAATGAAAATGAGTAAAGAAAATAGTGCTTCCCTGGGATTCAAACCCGACACCTCCAAGGCTTTCTAGCTCAGTCGGGAGAGCATCGGTCAGGTGACCCAGAGCCTCCGTTCAAATCCTGAGGAGGCCATATTTTCTTTGCTCAGTTTCATTTATATTACATAATCCTTGGTAGTTTCTCTATGTTTGTCTTTATGAAATGAAACTAAATAATGTAATAGTATGAAATGAAATGAATATAAAACCAAGATAGTATACATCCCTATTTTGCATTGTAATTGTATGCTTTATACATACATCCAGAGATCTGACATTAGTGGTGTAATATTATGGGGGCATGTGCTTCAAATAATTTGTCTTAAACAATTAAATCACAGGGGTAAAATTCTTTTCAAAATAAATAAAAACATAGGGGGTGCCCCCATATAATTCACATGCTCCCACCCCTACTTGGTCTGACCATTCTATGCCACTGCTCAAAAAATTCACAAGCGGACTTGGTGGCGCTCCAACCCACAACTTCTTGATTTCCCCAAAATTACCAAATAAGAGAACTTACATCATAGATGATCATGATCATTCTGGTGTACAGTCAGAAAAGTCTGCAACTAAGATTCATCTCCTCCAAAAGATGTATTCGGACCGATAGATGGATGAAGGCCTTGAATGCAGTAAGTTGACTCTCTTAATATCAGAGGTGGATCTTGATGAGTCTAAACCTATAATAGCAGAAAGAATAATGAATATAAATCACAAGATTACATATTCCTATTTATGCCTGACATTATAAATTCAACCAAGTCAACATCACTATACAGGGTATCCCCAAAAAACGGAATGGGGCACTTCCCAAAATATAGTAACAAAATAATTATGTCCATCGGGATAGGGTATCTTTTCCAATGAAAAACGATACCAAGAACAGTAATTTATTTTGGTTGTGTAGTTTTTGTTTTAGGGGGCTCTGAGTCAGGCTCCTATTTTGGTCAATTTTTACCAAGTCAGTGCATGAAAAATCGCACTTACTGCCCATCATAGTATTGAACAACGAGCATTACGTGCGATATTGGAATATTGTTTCATTCAGCTGTGTGCCGAGAGAATGGGCATGGTTGTTTGATATGACGGGCAGTAAGTGACAAAAATGGGAACCTGACATGGTGTCACTCAGAGTGCCCCAAGACAAAAACTACACAACTGAAATTACTGTTCTTGGTATTGTTTTCATAGGAAAAGGCACCCTATCTAATGGACGTTATTATTTTGTTACTATACATTATTTTGGGAAGTGCACCGTTCCGTTCTTTGGGACCACCCTGCATAGCAAATTGAATCTTTTTGTTATATTCCTCATAAATTTAAGATTTACGATTCCAATTTGTACCATGTATAGTACCAGAAACTGATATGAGTTCTGTATATATTTGTCAACATATTTCAACTTGAGATGAGAACTCAAAGCCAAATCAATACGCTTAAATTAAATATTTGAAGCGTATTCCTACGCCAAGATTGTTCATTTCTTCACAAGGAAGCCCTGTACCAAAAATGGCGATTTTATTCCGCAAGTAATGATAATCGAGAAATTTGACGCTAAGCTACTAGACTATATACAGCCTGACCCATGCCATGTAAACAAAAAGCAACTGACATTATCTGCATCTTATGATAGAGAAAGGTTCATATTTTACCACATAAGTCATTTTAATACTATTTTAACAATATTGTTCAATTAGTTTGGTAAATCTCAAAGTTGTTTTCTCAAAATTTCCAAATGCTATTTGGTTTTTTTAACATCTTGATGACATGAGATCAAGCAGGGGCGGATCTAGCTTTTTTCTAAGGGGGGGTTTGACCCAATGGCATCGTCCACGAGCCGCGAATTTTTGTTTGCTATTTTGAACCCCCGTAAGTGATTTTGTTTCACCTTTTTTTCAGATTTTTTTTGGCTATTTTGAACCCCCGTAAGTGATTTTTGTAACTTTCGTCCACGAGCCGCGAAGGGGCGAATTTTTTTGCTATTTTGAACCCCCGTAAGTGATTTTTTTTTTTCACTTTCGTCCACGAACCGCGAAGCGTCAATTTTTTTTAGCTATTTTGAACCCCCGTAAGTGATTTTTTTTTCACTTTTTTTTTCACTGATACATTTTCGCTTGGCAGCCCAAGGAGGGGGGGGGGGGGTTTAAACCCCCTAACCCCCCCCCCCCCCCTAGCCCCCCCCCCCCGTAGATCCGCCACTGTCAAGTATACCCTGCTCCCAGCTCTATCACTAATTACCTCCTCTCTGATGTACACTGCCCCAAATCTGGTTCCACATTACGTCATTGTCTAGGTTACTTGACCGCCACATTATCAAATCTGGGTGTGAGAAAATGAACAAAATAAATGTTAAAAACATGTGACAAAATAGTAAACATGAAGAACGCCCTGCCCCCTACTAGGTTGCCTCGCCTCCTCAATGTAGCACCCCTCTTCAATATTTGGTGCTCACCGTCCAAATGCCCACGCTAAGTCATTGTCTTGTGGTGGCCTAACTACCCCCCCCCCCCCCAAACAAAAAGAAGAACGCCCTGCCCCCTACTAGGTTGCCTCGCCTCCTCAATGTAGCACCCCTCTCCAATATTTGGTGCTCACCGTCCAACTGCCCACGCTAAGTCATTGTCTTGTGGTGGCCTAACTACCCCCCCCCCCCCCCCCCCAAACAAAAACAAAAACTAATGATTTGCAAAAAAAATAAAACAATCTCATTGTTTATCTGTGAAAATATAGAGAAACATCAATAGGCTGTGCCCGGCCCCACAATTAATAACTCACAAGTCATATGGCCCCCATCACTCCGACTACGCCAAGCCACTGGTATCTTTGTTACTTGACCACTACATTACCAAATCTGTGGGATATAATTCAAAATGTGAGAAAATGAACAAAATTAATTTTCAAAACATTACAAAAAATAGTCAACATGAAGAAGGCCCTGCCCCCAAATCGGTTGCCTCGCTTTCTCAACGTAGTACCCCTCTACGATATTCAGTGCCCACCGTCCAACTGCCCACACTACGTCATTGTCTTGCGGTGGCACAGCTACGGGTTTCATGGGAGGGGGGCACATGCTCCCCCCCCCCCCCCCCCCCCCAATCACTTGCAGGGTACACCGCGCCACTGTTGTCTTGGTTACTCTGGGGGGACACAAAATGTCAGACAAATTCCATTTATTTGTTTGCTATCTATTCTATGCATTTATTATAATTTGTTACAAATTTAGAAAATGACTCAACCATGCACTGCACTAGACAGAGTCTAACACTCCTTGCTAACACAATTCGCAGCAACGGTGAACCGCAGCAACAGGGCATGCAAGGGGCAAGTTATGCGGTCTGTTGTGAACTTGGCGTTAAATTTTTACTGGCCTTACCCAGGCTCAATTTGTTGTTTATTATGGCCACCAGAAACTAAATCCAAAGAATCGTCCATCAAATATGAAAATGTGGGGTTCAATCTTTGCATAGGGGACTGTAAATTGGTCTTAAAAAAAGAGAGTTTCATACAAAAATACTCGGTCAATACGACCCAGCGAACACAGCGTAGCGTAGTCCCAGAACAAGGGCAGGCCGCTGCGGCGGGCGGACTTGTCGATGCGAGGCCGCCCTGGAGCTTAGGGCACCGCGGCGCCACTGCACGGCATACGAACTAGGCTTGAAGCCACTCGCGATTAGGAGAGTTTTGAGCTTGAAAATGTACGTTTAAGAGTTCATGTCAACAAAATTTAACAGTTTGAGACTTACAAAACTCCAATTTAAGCGAACAGTTATTAAATATTTTGTTTCAAGGCGAATTGATTGAAAATTAGACACAAATCGACTTAGTCACTTACCAATAACGGCCGAGTGCGGAGGATGTCATACGAACTGGGCTTGAAGCCACTCGCGATTAGGAGAGTTTTGTGCTTGAAAATGTACGTTTAAGAGTTCATGTCAACAAAAAATTAACAGCTTGAGACTCACAAAACTCCAATTTAAGCGAACAGTTATTGAATATTTTGTTTCAAGGCGAATTGATTGAAAAATAGGCACAAATCGACTGTCGAGTGGGTTCGAGTGCGGAGGATATCACGTGACAAAATCTTGGCGACGAGGAAAAAAACCCACCAGAAGTATGACCTTTCAAAAATCAAATTATCTCCACAAATACTTTATTTCACGTAACAAAATTTACACATGATGCCCGTGAAGACCGTTTCTTCCCATTTTATTACTTTTTATTTAGAAAAAAATATTTAAAATGTCGAAAATTAAACAAAAATAAAAGGGGTCGAGTTGTCCGAAGTCAGACCGGACCCCTACCAACTCGGGTTGGCCGAGTATGTAAGGGTCGTTGGCCGAGTTGGTAAGGGTCGAGTTATCCGTTGGCCGAGTTGTCCGGCACCCGTCACAAAGTACAGATCACCTGATCACCTATCACATGACTTGCCGATATTCTTGGGCGGCGGCCGTTCGATTCAATCGCGCAACGTCTTGACTTGAAATTTCCATTGGAAATTGGAGATAAATCGGAGTTTTTTAACTAAAGTTCTGAAAAGGTATGTCTTTGCTCTTTTATCTGTTATTGGCAATGAATGTATGCTTCATTTAATGATGAGAACGTAATCCGATGTCTTAGCCTTTGTCGAGTTGTAATTATGTCTAGCAATGCCTTTATTTGTGACATTGATCATGTTGATTTTACGCTTTGCTACCTATATTTCTATATAGCTTTATATGTTATGTGGGGATCGGCGAAATATAATTCTGTGCATCGCCGCAAAGTAATACAAATAATACGCGGGATTATTCCCCAATACCGCGGCGCGTGCGCTGTAGTTGGGAATAAGTTCCTTGTAATACGCATAAAATAATGGTGTATACGCGGCGTGAAAGTAACATTTTCCATATTTTATATAACTGTTTATAATAGGCTTGAAACAATGGCAAGTTATTTGTGTTAATCGACATAATGGCGTAGCGCGTATTGACTGTCACTTCGCACACAAAACTAACCAAGAGCTCTATCAATTTGCAACATTGTTCAATGAAAGAAGCATGAATATATTCTACACATTTTGAGAATTTGACATTGCTAAATATAAAACTTAATTTTAATTTTGTTGAGTTTACGTTTATTTTTGTCTTTTTTATGACATGTTAATTGTTATTTTTAAAACAATAAAACTACACTTGAGACTGAGAGTTGAGTATTGGTACTTCCTGAAATGCCCCTTGAACCTAAATTGGTTGGTTTCGATTCCATTTGAAAGTTCATTGAATAAAGCATGTGAAATGAGAATCATTCCCTTTCGAATGCTCTAATACCATACTATATTATATGCACACATAGGTTCATTGTCAATAGCGTTGTGCGGAGATCAACCTCTTCCGCCCGCTGCACTATCCAACGGAAACAATATTTTTTTGTGGGCTGATTTCTCCCTCAATTTACCAGCAAATGCAAACAAACTTTCGTTTATGTGATCCACAATTCATATACTTTGATAATAATTACCGATTTTGTTGTTTTGAAGACTGCAAAATGTAGAAATAAAATGATTATTTCCCGTCCGTTTTCCTTACCGATGCGTCCTTAAACAGAGCGTTCAACTGCTGAACGCAACAGTGTACGAATGGCCGCTATTGTTATCTCCCGCTCATTAGCATATATTGCGTGTAAATGGTTCACCTGAGTGAACCATTTCATTTTGTAGATGTGACTATATGATTTGAGTGACCCCCACATCGGCACACTAAAACATTTCCGACAGTTTAAGACTTTAAAATTGTACACATTTCTTGAAATTGTAATCACACATTGAGAAAATGGTGCAGATTCCGATGCGATGATCAGATTTGCGATGTATTAATTATATTTTGAGATAGCGCCTTCGAACACGCGCGCATGGTTTTTTGGCTTCACAAGATCGAAGTGTTTTTAATACCGGCACCCCTTCAACTCTCGTTGACAATGCACGCAACTCCAAATTTCTTGTGCGATGTTAATTTTATTGGCATCATTTCACAAATTTACTCGTAGCGGACGATCTACGCATTCTTTCTCCTCAAAATTTCGACCAGTTTAGTTTTTAAGGGTAGCACGCATCAACAACATCATCAACACGCGCAAAAACAAATATTACGCAGTGTGCCGATGTATAGTATACCTACCATACTAGTTCTAAATTGGTCCAGATGAATGATCCACAAATGAACATTAAAAGAAGGAGGAATTCTCTGAGTATATTGGGATGATAAACCTGTGTCGTATGCGATATCCTGACTGGGAATGTGTTTTGCCGGTGCTGCTTACTTCTCACATAATTAGGCTTATTTTCACCACAAACAGCTGATATTTGTTTTCTAACTCTAACTCTAAGTAGCGGGCGCGGGTACTTAGCGGATAGCGCAAAACACACCAGCGAGTCTAGTGGTTGGTCAAAGTATCCAAATTCCTTTTTACTTCATGTTTAATATGTCACTCTTGTAAATTGTACTTTTTATATTGTATGTATCATTATATTTTGTCCTTAGAGTTTCGGGTCGCAAAAAGCGGATATCTGAGTGTGTTGTTGTGTTGAGCTGGCACAGAAAGGATGGAAGCTCAGCCAAAAAAGAAGAAGGGATTCCACATTGACGAGGCCGAGCTGATGTGCAAGAATGGATGCGGCTTCTATGGCACGGTGGCGTGGCAGGGCTACTGCTCCAAGTGCTGGCGGAAAGAGTGCCAGCATAGCAGGCAGGCCCAAATAGAGAGTGATGAACTTTATGCAAGAAAGTAAGTTTGTTTGTTTATTTGTTTCTTTTATCTCAAAATTATTTATTTGCAAAGCAAACGTTTGAATTCTAACGGGAGGGGGGGGGGGGGAAGTTTGCCCCAAAAGTTTGCTGAAAAAATTTTCAGGGCCCTTGAAAATTATCAAAGTGAAGAATTGAATGCTAACACATTTCTGAGTGTTCTTTAAATGCAAGCTAGCTTGTAAAGTTTTCCTTGAAAATATAATTAATGTTGTCCCTGCATATTCAGGCTGTATGAGAGCGAGATGCGACTGAATCACCCACACTCCACCCTCGCCACCACGCCGGACCAACAGCAGCAGGCACCTGGCTTTGGAGAACAACATCCAACGCACATGTCACTGAACTTCCCCCAGCAAGGGAGCAGCAGCAGGGCTTCACCCCACCAGCAACAGGGACCCTCCCCCGGCCAGCAGGGAGGGGCGTCGCCGGGGACGGAGACGATGATGTTTGACAAGTTTGAGGAGAAGCGCAAGCAGCGGCAGCAGAGCAAGTCCAAGTCCATGATGACGCTGTTCTCCAAGGGTGCCAAGACCCCAAACAGAGGTAAATTATAATGATCGGGTTTTTTTTTTGTTAATAGTTCCTTGCATGTTGTAAATGGTTGTCTTTTTAACCCTCTGAATGCCACAGTTGACTGCGTTCACAGTACTCAGATATATTAATTCCTTCCTGAATGCACACAATAAATAGTTCTAACCTTTAATTAAATATTTCGCACTCCAGACTTCTTACCAAGCTGAACTTTCTTCATTTGTACATGAATGGAGTATTTTGTTATTAGTTAGTTAGTTAATTGTGTAAACTTGCTAAAGAACTTGTTTGAGGGAGTTGTTTAAATTCAATTACCGTAGGCACTTAGATGGTTTAAGTTAAATAATTAGCATTGTAATCTTTAGAGATCTGTAGCCCATTGTTGTAAGTGTCCAATTATTGTAATTATTGTGTCCATGGCAACAGCTGTAATGCTCCATGCTGATTGGATGTTGACCGACTAGTTACAACTTAATTGAACACGTACAAGAAGTGTTTTATGAAACGGGGTACAGCACTTCAATTTTCCACAGGACAAACATACATGTACCTCTGTGTTTCTCCCAACTCAGTATTTTTTAATCTCTCCTCAAACTGCTTCTCTGCTTAGATGGCTCTGCAGCAGCTTCAGGGGGCCATGCAAGGCTGGAGAAACAGATCAGCACTGAAAGCCAAAAGGCCATGGGAGACTTCATGGAGTTCCTCAAGATCCTGAGCCGGCCCGCCGCCCAGGACCTGAACAAGCAATGCCGCGCCTTCGTGGAGCGGTTGCAACGCGACGCGGGACTCTCCGTCGAGGAGCAGGCGGAGTTGGTTCAGGACTTCTACCACAGCATGGGTGACCGGATGGCAAATCACAGTGCCTTCAAGGGTAAGTGATTAAAGCTATGAAAAGGAAGTCTAAAATAAATGCAGAAAACTACTTATCTACTATAAGAAACGTATCATCTATTAAAGAGTAGCCTGTATTAAGGTATCCACCAACACAGTTTGCATTTTCATATGATGCTATTGAATTTTAGAGGCCATCTGCAGAAAATTTTTTGTATTTGTATTAATTATTTATGAAAGATTTTAGAAGATATACTGGGGGGAAAATGTGTAAAGAAAAAGGAATTCCATCCCAATTTAGTATGCTAGGTAATCTTTAGAAGAATATTTCATCAAGGCCATAGAATTGGTCTAGATATACATGTACAGTCAACTGCGCGTAAGTCGATCTTGATGGGACCGTGTGAAACACGTCGACTTAGGCGATATTCGACTTGCGCGTAAGTCAAAGAAAATTCGACTTACAGTTACGTGTAAGTTGTACATAGACATCCCCGCCCCCGGCCCCTACCCTATAGCTCAGGGACCGCGCGCAGCTAGCAGCCGATGGGATGTCAGTTATCATTGCAGGTATCAGAAGAAAAAAAACTTTCACGTACACAGAACTCGACTTCACACTCCTACTTGGACAAATATATGAGAATATACAAAATCATACTCGTTCAGTGATTAATTTTATTGTAGACATAAATAATCTTCGCTTACATGGTACTTGTTATTATGTAAATTGCGTGGATCCATGCTTCTTTGAATTCTCCGGCCACACGCTACTATGCGCACTATACTACTGTAGTATACTGCATGTGCACGTACGTACGTGGTACGTGTACGTATGTCTCCGTGACATTCATTATGCATTGAACGACTGTACCGTACGGTGTAGATATACATGGGGAGGGGGGGAAAGGGAGAGCAAGAGAGATCGAGAGAGATGCGATAAGAATTAGAACAGAGGAGCTTCAGATCAGTGCGTTGGCGCTGGCATGCAGTGCGTTGTAAAAAAAAAATGCGGTGTGACCGTAATCGGTAACACAATGTGGTTTAGTTCGAGCAAGGAGTAAAAATAACTTCTTGCTTTGACTTATGCGATGCAAATTTCATGTTTTGCTGTGAAAGTGTGCCGGGAATTTGATCGACTTAGGCGATAATTCGACTTACAAAAATCGACGTATGCAGAGGAATAACACACACAAGTGTATGACGATAAATCGGGACTTTTTATAATCATCGACTTACGCGATTATTCGATATATGCGACTTCGACTTACGCGGAGTTGACTGTATAATGCAAGTATTCACATGTAAATCTCAAACTGCATTACTGATTTCACTTTTTTCCTTATTTCTGTATATTTACACCGTTTCCAGCAGTGAAAAAAAATACCCAGGGGCTCGGGGCCAATTCGCCCTTGAAATGCCAAAAATGTGCAAACAGTTCCAGGCAAAAAACTCTTTGAAGCGTTATTTTCATGCAGGCGAGCTTGAAAAGTAGCCACCTGTTGTTGTTGTTATTTTATGGCAGTCAGTCAAACTTGACTATTGTTGCCAATTTAAATTCTCTTTAATTTTCTTTTTCTTTTTCTTTTTTGTCTATTCTTCTTTATTTATTTTCTTCAAAACTATACTTCATATTTAATCAAATTAAAACGATATATGGCACCACTCTAGATATCACGATATACTAGTAGTTATATATATGTATATATATTTAATTTTTTTTAAACAAAAGTAACCTACTTAACCCCCCCCCCCCCCCAATTTATTTAAATGTTTTCACTGGTTTCCAGGCACTACCCCCGAGCAACAATCCACTATGATGGACCACCTGGAGAAGGTGATCATGACGCGCCTCTACCGATACCTCTTCTGCCCGCCTCTGACCGACGACGAACAGAAGGACCTCGCGATCCAGAACCGCATACGCAGGCTGCGCTGGGTGATGCCTACCATGCTTGACGCAGCCATAGAGGACGCCAAAGTTGTTGACCTCATAGAGAAGGCTCAAGAAGGTACATTGTTTAAATTGTCTGTTTTGTTGATTGTTGGTGTTGGGTATTGGTGTTTGATGTATGAAAACGATATTGCGATCCAGAACCGCAGACGCAGGCTGCGCTGGGTGATGCCAACCATGCTTGATGCAGCTATAGAGGACGCCAAAGTTGTTGACCTCATAGAGAAGGCTCAAGAAGGTACGTTAGTTTGTATGGTTTTGTCTCGTTTTTGTTGTAAATATGTTGTGAGGAGTGTTTGACATACAAAGGGACCTTGCAATCTAGAATCGCATACACAGACTGCGTTGTTCCATGCTTGACGCCGCTATAGAGGACTCCAAAGTTGTTTCAGAGAAGGCTCAATGTACATTTGTGTATTTGTCGGGTGAAGTTTAACCAGTTGTAAATATACCTATGGCAAGAAATTTAAATCTTTCCATTCTCATTTATGTGAAACTGCTGGGCTGAATAAATTTAACAATGTACATTTTGTTATAACATCTCTATTTTTCAGAACTGATTGAGATGAACAGCAAGCGCGCCCCCATTGACAAGCTAGTCAACGTGGTACGGACATCCAAACTCATCTTCCAAATGATCCACCAATCGCAGGGAACCCCGGCCAGCGCCGACGATTACCTCCCCGTTCTCATCTACATGGTGCTGAAGGCGAATCCACCGCAGTTGCATTCCAACATCCAGTACGTGTCGCGCTTCGCTTTCCCCAGTCGGCTAATGCAAGGCGAGGCCGGATACTATTTCACAAACTTGGTGAGTTAACGATTTCTTGGGATCTAAGAATTTTTAGACAATTATTATAACTTATCTGCATGTTGCTAAAGGCAAACCCACCGCAGTTGCATTAAAACATCCAGTATGTGTCACACTTTGCTAACCTCAGTTGTCTCATGCAAGGTGAGGCCAGATACTACATGTACTTTACAAACTTGGTGATTTGTGATTTTTTTTTAGGGATACAACAAATACTACACATTAAATTTCCCATCCGCACTTCCTCTTAAAAAATAAACAGATGATTGCCAGACCAAATTGAAATAAAATATGGCAGGGATGCAAGATTTGCAGGTGATTTGCGATTACTACGCATGCAAGAAATATTACACATTAACTTCATCGTCCTCCATCTCATGCAAGGCGAGGCCAGATACTACATGTACTTGACAAACTTGGTGATTTGCGATATCTAGGGATACAAGAAATAGTACACATTAACTTCCTCGTCCGCACTTCCTCTTCAATAATAAACAAGATGATTGCTAGATCAATTTTATTGCAATATGGCAGGGATGCAAGATTTACAGATGAGTTGTCGCTAAACAATTAGGGCAGTCTGTAGGTCACTGTTTTCAATATTGCCCCTGACGACTTTTCTGTATTCCATGTATATTGCTTGAACTTGATGAGTCACAATTCTGTTTATAACTAAACAATAAGACCCATTGTGAATTTTGTGTAATAATTGGTAATTTTATTTTATTTTCATCTCTTCTTTGTTGCCATTCTCATGTACTAAAAATGTTTATGAACCTGGTGCAGACAGAGCCGACTCAACCCAATCTGACCTGACCAGAATGAAAGCCACAGTCGGTATGATTTAGTCGCCAGGCCGGATTGGCTTCTGACTGGCTTCCGACTCGTAAAGTCGAGAGTCGGCAATGGATAAAGAGCCGATCCGACTGAATACCAGTCAGATCGGGTCTAGTCGGTTCTCTCTGCGCCTGGATTGAATACATGTAGATCATGTTAACCTAATGAACTTATTGCACTGTTTCCCTCGCAGAAGGAGTACGATGATTACATGTCCATGTTACATGTTGCACATATTTGGGAGCTTTCAAAAAGAAAAAATGCTCTTAAATAAATGTAATCAAATTATTTTTCTTAATTTTTGTTTTCCTTTCTCATTTACCAGTGCTGCGCCATATCTTTCATCGAGAACCTGGATGCCCAGTCGCTGTCCCTGACGCAGGACGAGTACGACGACTACATGTCTGGTCGCGCCATCCCGCCGGGCTCCGACCTCGCAAATGCTGCCAACGCGGCTCCGATATGCGAGGGTCTGCGCATGATGTACGCAAACCTATCCGCGCTCGAGGAGCTGCGAACCCGGCAGGATCTGCTGATGGATAGCGCCCTCGGCCTGCAGCGGGAGCTGACAACGTGGCGAGACTCGACCGTGGGACGCATCACAGAGGTGCTTGCCGCCAAGCCGCTTATTGTGAAGCGGTACCCCGCTGTGCCCGGTGGGTTGGACGATGGGATACCGGAGGCGGGTGAGGGGGGCGGTGATCTTCCCTTGCCGCTCATACCCATGGTGGCAGCACCCATTCCACCGATACAAACTAATGATTAGGGCATTCATTTATAGAACGTCAAAGATGACATTTATGTTCGAGGCTCCGGGAGGATAAGATGATGGGATACCGGAGACGGGTGAGAGAGTTAGTGACCTTCCATTGCTGCTTATCCCAGTTGCAGCACCCCTGCTGCCTACAAATTGATGATTAGGTCATTCTTGCCTCCTAGCTGATTAACATGAAGTGGTACCCCACTGTGCCCGGAGGATTAGACGGTGAGATACCGGAGGCGAGTGAGGGGGACAGTGACCTTCCCTCGATGCTCATCCCAGGTGGTGGCAGCACCCCTACCACCAACAAACTGATAATTAGGGCATTCTCTCCACCAAGCCACTGGTCGTGAAGCAGTACCCTGCGGTGCCCGAGGGATAAGACAACGGGATACTGGAGGCGGGCGAGGGAAGCGCTGAATTTCTGTCGCTGCTAATCCCTGTGGCAGCACCCCTTTAACTGACAAACTGATGATTATCATTGGGGCATTCATAATATTGAACCCCAAAGATCACAATATTGTGTATTTTGTACATGTACTTGATAGGAGAAAGTGTTTTCTGTGATGCTTTGTTGGCTTTGTTGTAGAAGAGCTGAAACAATGTAAGCTGCGCACGTGACAACAAAGTAAGGACGATCAGTGTAATGTTGCCAATGACAAAACTTTAGCACTTGCCCTATAGCCCAGGGCAAGTAAAAATTGATGTCGGGCAAGTAAAATTTCATAAATGGCCTAGTTTGGTTGCCCGATCTGTCAACTAAATTATTGATAAGCTATGAGAGAAAATCTGATCTAGAAGTAAGTGGGCAAGTAAACTTTCTGTTTGGGCAAGTAAAATTAGAAAAGTTATGATTTTACTTGCCCAAATGGGCCAGTACGGAAAAAAAGTTAGTGTGGAAGCTTGACTCAAATTTAATCATTGGCAGAAAGGCAATATTACTGTGCTTCTTCCACTAATAACATGAGGAGGACACCTGGAGACATTTTGCTGATGACAAAATAATAGTGTGAACTTTCTTTATCTTCGTGTTGCCATAGCGGATTGCTACGCCACAAAGTCATTTTGAAGCGTGGGATCATCACTGTTGCCCAGAATTGAGAATGTGTTGAAATTGAATACCCTTTTTTGCGCATTGTTCCTTCTTTCACCACAATATTCTAGTTTGCACTCATCGTAAAATACGCTGTAATTACTAATCATGTCTACTAATTGTGAGCTCCCTTTTATAGTGGAAAGCAAGGTTTGAACAACATCCAATGTGTGTACGATCACAACTGCAAAATAGAAAATATCTAAAATGACTGAAACAAAAGACAAGGGCCTGGATTCACAAAGGAGGTTTGTACAAACCATGGTCTAAACCATGGTCTACATCTATGGAGTGCTGCTCGTGTGCAAGTAAAACAATTTATCATTTCTAATGATATAACTGTTAGTGCTTGCTAACCAGCAAATTTCACCATCTGAGAAGACAAACATTTATTTGGTGCATGTAGTAAATGTGTACCATCAACGTTGTTAACAAGTAAGGAGTTTACATTCTTTCTCCATCAGTTTACAAATAGCACTCCATATGTTTGTACAAACCTCCTTGGTGAATCCGGGCCAATAGGTTTGATCTGGCCACCAATAAAATGATGGCAATTATCATTGTTAAGATGCATACCATCAAATTCAGTATTATAATACAAATAATGCAAAATTATGTCTTGATATTTCCTTTTGATTAATCCTTTACCTTTATTATTTGTTCCTTTGAGTGATCCCTGCACATTCCTCTGTATCAGAACTGTTTCCCCTCAATCCGACATATTATCGCTGTTACTCTTTCAATTACCGTTAGGTTATATGTCTAAAGCCTACGCACATTACACAATCCCATTCCAATCCAACAACCAACTGCGTATCTGAACTAAAGAAAGATGTGCATATTTTAGGTATGTAGTATAGTTCAGATCCTTGATCGTTCATCGGATCGAATCATGTATAAGTGTAGTTGGAATTTTCACTTGCTGTTTATACTGATAAGTGCAGAATTCCTGTCACTTCTAGTGGTTATATTTCCTCTTGGGTTTCACTATTAATGGAAATAATTAACGTTTTTGAAACCAGTCGATAGTGGTTTCAAAAACGTTGATTATTTCCATTATTAGTGATACCCAAGAGAAAATATACCACTAGAAGTGGCGGAAATTCTGCACTTATCAGTAACAGCAAGCGAAAATACCAGCGTTTCCTTCCCCTTTAAAACAGTTCTATGAAAGGCTGTCCTTTCTGGTGGGGAGTGGATTTCTGGTAGGCCTGTAAGGTGTTATTTTTTAATACTCCAAACTAATTATTTGTGATGTATAATACGTGACTTAATTATCTAATTAAAGAAAAACAGTTTTATTCTAGACTAGTAATGTATTCAATATTTATTTATATATTAAAGGTTTTATCTTATGCTTTATATACTGTACATGTACATTAATGTAATGTTATAATTTTGTGCAATAAAGTTTTGAATTTCACACAAAATATTGACTTTAGCAGTACCTTTTTTCAAATTTGTGGTTGGCAACTAATTGGACAATTTGGAGGATTTTGTGGCTTGTTTTGCGATGTTATATGACAGTCGTACAAAGAAATGGGTGTCGTGCGACAAAAAAATCTGTCGTGGCTAGAAATTCGGACTACCCCGTTTTATGCCACGACAGATCCACAAAATTGTTGTCTTACTGGTGACGTGATAACATCATACAACAATCGTACGACATTCACGCAACATTCGTATGAAAAATGACATGTGGATGCCAAAGGTTTAGTGTAATTTCTTGCGACAATCTCATGACAATCGCCCATCATTCGTGAGATCATGGTGAGATAATCATACCTTTGAAAAACCTTTGACCCCTTTGAAAAACAGCTTGTAGTAGCTGACAAGGGCAATCCATCCCATGAGTGGAGAATAAATAAATAAAATAAATAAATAAAGATATTCCTACAAAATCAACTACTTTGTGCATGATTGTACAAATTTTGCATGATGCTTTCAAGTGACTCCTAGATCCTGCATTATTCATGAGTTACTCTCCCATATCTGGCGACTTCTCTGTCTGTTCCCGTCGTGAAAGCATCTAAAATTTCATTTTGACCACTTCCATGACAAATTCTCATTTAACGACAGAAAATTGTACACTTTGTACAACAAAATCATTGTGAGTTTCATTGTGACCAGGGGGGTGTTTCACAAAGATCCTAAGTTGAACTTAACTCTAAGTTGGACTTAGAAACTATGGAAAGCTATAAGTTTCTTTGAAAACATTTTGTAAAATTTTGTTTAAAAGGCATAAAATGTTGTTTCAAATCATTGATATTTTCTATTATAAAGGGGATTTCATGTTCTTGATGTAAAATTTATGAAAATTCTAAAATACTTGCATTTTTGCTTTTGAATAAATTTTATTCCAAGGATACAAATGGCTTTCCATAATGTTTAAGTCCAACTTAGAGATAAGTTCAACTTAGGATCTTTGTGAAACACCCCCCAGGGCTTGAGCAAAAGCTTCATTTGCAACTTGACTGGTCAATGTGGTTTCATGGGTATGGGCCTAGCTCTTTGAATAATTCTCCCTGCCAGCTAATATGCAAATTGGCAACGCAGAATCACTTTGATCATAAGAAAAGGGAAATCATTAGACGACTGGGCTTCTGGTGAAGCTGAATGAGCTATAATATTTCAATATTTCAATATCTTGTCATTTGGCATCTTCTTTATTTCCATTTGTATATCTTCACAAAAGTTTGCCATGGTCGAAACAATTATTGTTTACAGTACTAGAGTGACATAATAATAATATAAATAACAGAACCCGTTTTTTTGTCAAGCTATACAATAATACATATAATACAGCTCACTAACTACACCGGAAACCCCACTGCAAAATTATCATTTGTGGCACAGATGATGCATGTTTGGTTACTAAAAGTCAGTTTGACCAAAACTCAAATATCCCTTTGAAGTGACTCTACATTACCAATTATGCACGTAGTAAAGTAAGGAGACTGAAACAACAAAGAAAAAATACACATTTCGTAAACCAAGTCATGACATTAGAACTTTTTATTTTTCTTTCAATGAAATATGTTACATCCATCCAATATCGTTTCTGTTTTGTCTTTAAAAAATTACACTTATGAAAATCAACAATCGGATACCTAGACAGAAACACTAGTGAAAATAATCAAAAGTACATGTATAGGCCAAAATAGTAAACACAGTTAATCATTAAGATGATACATCTGATTTCTGTACACACAAAGAGCCTAAGTTGTCCCAAGAATGTTTAATTTTCTGAAAATTGACATTTTAAATTGGTATGAACTATATAAAACTACACACATGTTAACTTTTAAGTACATGACGGTTTAGACAATATCTAGATAATCAGAACACTTGAAAGGGTGTTCATATAAAGTGTCTTCATGAAATGTAAATAAGTATATTTTGATACTAAGGAGTTTAAGTATAAGCACTGCACTGCACACAAGAGCTATGAAAAATAAATCTATTATTCGGTTAACCATTTAGGTTTTATTTAAAAGGTTGGAATTTTCAATCAAAGTGAATAGACTAACTTTTTTTAATTCTGCGATTGGAAAAAACATTTTATTACACTCATCAATGAACACAATCTTTGCCAATGTTTGTACCATTTGTTTGTTATCAATAATCTTTTTTTTCTTTTTTTACATTTCTTATACATTTGAAAATGTAGCAGGACATTTATTTAGAACATAAACATGGGTTTTTCACTTTTAGAGGTTAGAATATACAGTATATATTTTACTCACCAACATGCACATTTTTTCTCAACATCAGTTATTTTTATCTAGGTACATGTATATCAATTTTTCTTATACATTTAAAATGCAGCAGTACTTATATTTAAGGAAAAATCAAAAACTTGGAATGAATCATTTCTTTGTACCTACAGTACTTGTGTACTGAATAAAATGCATACTAATTACACACTGAATACAGAAGGCAAAACGATATCCTTTTTGTACATTTGTATAAATATTCACTTTTTTGTTGAACCACATTTAAATCACACTGAATACAAAACAAGGGTTGTTATGGCTCTTACAAAACTGGTTGCACAAGTAAAACTTTCAGATCTCAACTAATGTTCACCTTCCAGTTTTGTTGACAATACAATCAAACCTGGGCTAGCAACTATCACCTGTCCTTAAAGACCATTTCTCTCAACTTACAAAGCAGGTTGAACCTGTCTATAGAGGCCACTATTCTATCCCTTTAATAGGTGGTCATTATACACAGGTTTGACTGTACCTATCTTTACAGGTCACCTGCTTATAAAGGCCACTTTTCTGAATAATTAGCAGCCAAATTGCCTGTAGCGGTCACATAAAGTGATCCCCTGCTTAGCAAAAACAACGTTATAGAACCTGTCTATAGGGGCCGCTTTTCTTATTTCTCTTTATAGGAAGTCACTGTACGCAGGTTTGACTGTGCAGTCAAACATGTGTGGCCACTGTAGACAGGTGACTACTATAGACAGGTTCCACAACACCGTTTTCCTCTGTAGGGGAACACTTTTGATGGCCACTATAGGCAGGTTGGCTGCTATAGACAGGTGACCACTAAGACAGGTTTGACTGTACTTATCTTTACAGGCCACCTGCATACAAAGGCCACTCTTCTGAATCTTCCAATATAATGGTCTTTCTCAACAGGTTTGAATGTAATTCACAAAGCCAGCCCCTTGTTCATAAAAACCTCTGAAAATGCCACTAATTCTATATCATAATAACTCATCTCGACTAAAATCAATATGCTTCTACAATAATATAATATATATGCACACTTTCACTTTTATCAAGGTGATTAAGAAATTAATATCACATCACATCGGAACACCGAGTCCTGCTAAATATTTCATCTATTATACATAGGTTACAGCCAAGTAGACTGAAAATCGGGGAGACCAAACTTGATCCCACGAAACAAAATTCTGCATTAGCCATGCAAGAAATCTCACTCAGTTGGAAAAACTATACTCGTATATTTCAATTCAATTCAGTTCATTAATTTCATAAAACATCAAATAAAAATCTGATATCACTTTTACAAAAAATTAAAACAAGCGTTGGTATTTTCAATCCCCATTGTAGACCTACTAGATAAAAGTCTGCACCTACATGTATACCCTTTGATCATTGACTTTCAAACAGAATAATGAATATATGTAGTGAAGCGTCGTCATAAAGAGCTCTGGTATAACAAGAAACTTGATAATATAAGGTAATTTTCATGGTCTTATAACAAGGTTCCATTGCATATTTTTTTTTTTTTAATGCAGATATTTAGTTTCGCAGGATTTTGGTCTACCCAGTTTTCGGTCTACTTGCCTGACCCCTATACATTAAATCAACTACTGTAGGTACATGTACATTCATTTTTAAAAAGTACTATTCAGAGGAATACATATTTGGGAAAAGGAGATAAATAGTCACATTTTAAAAAATCTAATAAATGCAGAATACTATTTCAAATCAAAGTATGGATAGATTACATGAATTAGGTTTGCCTTTTGATAAACAAACTTTCTCAATTGTAAATTGTTTGCTTTAATAGCAACTTTATTTTTTCCTTAAAATCAGATACAAAAAGGAGTATCTATGTTTTGAATTTTCCAAAGGCTTAGGAACAGCCCCCTGCCATCCAATAACAACGCATGCATGCATATATAATTTGTTCAACTTGTCCAATTCGTTACCATTTTGAAATCCTATTTCCACCTAATTAGCGATGAACATTTTTGTTTATTTTTCATTTATGTGATGTTTGTTTTTTGGGGCTAGATTTATCATTACAGTGGTTGGGGCTTGACGAGCAAAAGTCAAACATGGAATGCAAATTGTATTTCATTTAAAATGTTTACTTTCTTGTCATGAACCTGTCAAGCTAAAATAAAAACTTCAGTAAAGAAAAATAAAGACAACAGCGACATTTTTTTGATTGAGACACAAAAAAGAATTGTTGATTATTCGCACAATGAAAAACATTGAATTATTTTCCCAATAAAAAGGAATCAAGAATGATCAAAGCTTGAGTGTTAATAACGCAACCCAGCATATATAGGCACTTTTAGTATCATTTAAGTATCTTCTCTTTTTTTGTTGCTAATCAGGCAATAAATCATTTGTTATAATATGACAGCAAAGTATTCGTAAAGTTCTAGCGCATTTTAATAACATTTCTCTGTGCAAAACAACAATTAAAATATATTACAAGTACATCTCAATTTTGATTTCCTTTACTGACACTCCAATTTATCTTTATTTTGTCTTTAATTATCAATAACAGAATAAATCTCTCTTTCGCATTTCGTTTGACAACAAAACGAGAAGAGAGCCGAGACAAATCATTTTCACTAATTTTCTTTGAATAGTACGCACATCACCCATATACACAATACCAACACAAAAAGGTCCAATATACACATAATAATTGAGAATGATCCCTACTGTACAACAACAACAAAATGTCACATATAAACAGGACACATTTAACAAATGGAGAATATATATTCCTAATGAAAAAATGGGCAGATTAACTAACGACTTCTGTATTGCTGTAAGTGCAAAATGAAACAAATACAAGTGGTTTGTACAACATACTGGAGAAAGGACTGGAGAGATGGAGACATAGAGAAAGAGAGAGAGAGGGGGGGTGAGAACAGGTTATTATCCAAAGCTTTAAAAATTGCATTTTCTTTGCCCCTTTTTCTTGACATATTGAGTGAAAGTGGAGTTGTCTCCTACCAAATTTGTTAATACCCCATCAAAACGAATACAATTAGTAATTAAATAAATTGTAAATACATGTAAATGTACCATTATTAAGCATCCTTAATGTTCATCTATAAATGCATCTGAATGTTGTTGTTGTTGTTGTTGTTGTTGTTGTTGTTGTTGTTGTTGTTGTTGTTGTTGTTGTTGTTGTTGTTGTTGTTGTTGTTGTTGTTGTTGTTGTTGTTGTTGTTGTTGTTGTTGTTGTTGTTGTTGTTGTTGTTGTTGTTGTTGTTGTTGTTGTTGTTGTTGTTGTTGTTGTTGTTGTTGTTGTTGTTGTTGTTGTTGTTGTGGTGGTGGTGGTGGTGGTGGTGGTGGTGGTGGTGTAGGTATCAAGCTTTCATTAGATATGAAGCAGTGGTGCAACCATTCTAGGGTTTAGGGGATGGGAGGGGGGTAAAGTGGGGGTGAGAGGTTTCCCCCCCACAAAGGAAGCATGCTGTTGAACAAAAATGAAATGTTTACATTTATATTCCTTAATGAAACAGTATATTTCGTTACTACTTTTCCCCCAATCGGGGCAGTAAAGGGGAAGAAATTCTGGCTTGAGGGGGTAATCGCCCCCCCACCCAACTGCCCCCCCCCCCCCTCACCCTCCCCCTCCCCCTGGTGCCCTGTTAGCCCTCTTTACATGTAGCTACCGTTCATACGCCAGTGCTGTCAAGCCAAAGTGGGTGCTGTCTACAGCTCTTTGTCTCTACTCCATTGATTTTGCAGAGCTTATGGGTAATTTGAGCTATTAGATGTGATGTATGAAAAGCTACATTCGATAGTTTGGCCTTGGGATTACTGTGCGCTCAAATAAAATAAAAAAAGAATCCCTCGTCTTGATTTTATGTATCCTTCACAATATAGTTTTGACCTTGACTTATATCTTAAGCGAATACCTGAAACATATCACAAGCAAATACTTGAGATATATCTACCATAGCAAATACTTAAAATATATTTAAAGTAAATACTAATTCTTCCTTTTTTGCTATTTAACTTGTTTCCTGATCCATAACAATCTGAATTATATCTTTAGCGAATAGAAGTTCCATTTCCCTGCTTTGCTATAACACAAAGATGTTGCAGTATATTTCAGCAAATATTAAATCTTTATTTCTTTTCTTCTTGTTTTGCTATTAAACATGTTGTTGCAATCTTTCAGTGTGAATTCACATATATTGAGCAAATACCAAATTATGATTCATTTTCTTTGTGCTTATAAACGTTTTGTAGCCAATTGATTCTACACACGATACATTTGATGAAAGAAAGAAATATAACTATCTATCACAATTAGTTTTTCTTATCCTCTAGGGCACACTCAATGCTATGGACGGTTTATGATGCTAATAAGACTCTTGAAATTTAAACAAAGAAAACTGACTGCAAAAGATGATTTAAATTAATGAAAAAAAGCAAAGAAATCGGATCTGGCAGAACTTGAATTCTAGATCTCCATAATTGCTAGACCAGCGCTCTACCAACTGAGCTACAAAGCACCCTAGTTGGTGGCTCATCCAATAGACATCTTCATTTACTGGACCAGAACTCTACCAACTGAGCTACCGAGTTCCCTAGTTGGTGGCTCATCCTGAGACCTCTGGGTTACTAAACCAAGGGCTCTACCAACTGAGCTAAAGAGCACCCTAAAGCGACCCCTCGCACACTCTCTGGTGTTGGTATCCTTCTTACGGGTATATGCCAGTGTGTAAATTATCTGTCTAGTCGGGATGGGTCTATGGAATGAGCTACTAACTAGGGTGCTCTGTAGCTCAGTTGGTAGAGTGCTGGTCCAGTAATCCAGAGGTCTCGGGTTCAAATCCAGCCTAATCACAGCATAATTTGTCACTGTTTTTCATTCATCTAATGAGACTCAAGACATTTTTTTTTTTGTGAACTAGATTTTTGTCTCTTTTTGAATACATACATATGAAAGACGAGTTAGCCAAGTATGTGAAACACACTGAATACATACATATACATGTACATGTAAATATAATACAATAACAGAGATACACACATCTAATTTGCCTCCATAAAATATGCCATTTCAACTACAGACACACATGTATATGAACATACACTACACGGTAGTATTCAAAAGATTATCTGAATTTTTAGAAATAGTTTTTTTTTATAGATAGAACACAAAGAGGATGCTGACAATGAACGACAAATAGTTCAGATAAATGGCTAAACATGTCTCTCTACACATGTGTAGGACACACAGGTTAATGTGTACCTTGCTATTATTATTCAATTACATCGAAAAAACTAACCATGTACATTATTTTTTTACAGCTGTTTGAATAGGGTGCATTTGTACATGTATGCCCACACAAGCAAATCCACACGAAAAATAATCATAATTATTAAGGCAAATAGAGATGTCTTCTAGCTAAAATGTGTAGGAACATGTCAACATATTGACATTTGGTCACAAAAAGATCGAGGATTTAGTGATGACTATTAAATGAAACGATACTCCCTCAAAATTGTGCAAGTATTTTTAATAAATCTTTATACAGCAGTTTATACTACCCATTTCAAGACACCATGAACTTGTAAAGTGAGAAATCATCAAAAAAAATTATTCGCAGAATATATAAATTGTGCCTTGGAACATACACATACAGATATTAAATCAAGTGTAACTATGAAATATTTGTTTTCTATGTTTATTCCTTCATGTGCCCTTTTGAATTTTATATGATGCAGTACTGAAAATTATCGAAGCAAGGTGCATATAATCAAGTCATAAATTAGTCAAAATATATATATAGCTCACATATACATTTTACAGACTATAAAACCATAGAATGTTATTAAGATATATATATTTCTACAATCCTACAAATTTCATTTCGCTAAAAATCGGAATGCCTCATACGTAAAAGGGAGAAAAAACACATAAATTGTGCTTAATTACTGTACAACAATGCCACTTTAACTATCTTTTATTTGAAAAAAAAAGTTCCTTGAAAGATGAGAAACTTGCAATCTAAATGAGCGCTTGGTGTGCAGGAATGATTGCAGTGTGTATTCGTTGATCGGGGTAACGATAATAGCGTAAAGCGCTACGATACTCTCGGGAATAGCGCTACATGAATAACCATTATTATTATTATTAGTTACCTAAACATGGCACATGGCACATTGCACAAAGTAGCCTTTTGAGATCATGTATAATTCATTCAACCAGAGTTTCTCCCAAACAAATTCTCCTCGCCTTGATGAATAAATGGGAGTCCATGAGATGTCGGTTTTCATTTTCAAGATGCAACTATGGAAAGACTGGTATAAATTAATAAAAAATACACAGATCAAAGAATCAAGGGATAGAATTAGTGTCATACAAATAAAGACTAGGAAATTATGTGTGCATGTTGAGATATCAGTATCAGCTCCTGGTGAATATTAAGAACAAATAGATCAGGCATTAAAATGTGATAAACCACATTTTCGTCAAAAATGATTTGATAAGTGGAATTATTTCTGAATACATTACTAGTGAGTGGTCATTTCAGTGTTGTTCAAGAATGAAGAACCTAATGTGTGGTACGCATCACTCCAAATAATGGCGTATGCACTCTAATTGAGATGTCACCAGTTCTCGATAGAAAACCTGCAACAAACATATTGTTGGTTGAGGAAGAGAAGGGCACTAAGTCACTTTTTGTAATTCAGAGATAATAGTGTTTAAAAGTTTTGGAGCCTTGTAGAAACCAAATTTAACCAACTTTTTTTTAATGATAAATATTCCCCGAAATTTGAGGTTATTATCATCTGAAAATGTGGCATGTACATAATAGAGAAGGCTCAGACTTACCGACCATACAAGATGGCATGCGTAACTCAATTTGGCTAAAAATCGACTTAACGCCCTTCTCGCTCTCACAGTCACCCAACGATATTATGAATACCGCACCTTCTCCGCAGCGCCAAGATCTTGAGTTTGATATGAAACATGTCATGAAGGTTGACAGCTCGACAATGTGAAAACTAAGACTGAACCCTTCACACTGTGAGAAAGCAGTCAGGGTTGTCTTTGTTGCTGCAGTTGCTTTTGCTGTTGTTATTATCGTCATTTTATTGTTGTTCTTTATTTGCTACATCTCTGTGATATGAAACATGTCATTAAGGTTGACAGCTTGACATGTTAAAAATGACCTTTCACACTGCTCATAACCATTTTGTTGTTGTTGCTGTTGTTATTATCATCATTTTATACTTTTATTGTTGTTCTTTATGTGGTTATTGAAAACTAATGTTGCTAATAAATCCATAAAGTCATGTGCTCCTAAATAAATGCAAAGTGAGTTCTGATTTTACTTGTTTTAAAGGGATCTACAGTAGTAACAACAAGGTGTGAGAGAAACATTCAATTTTTAATTACGTTTTGTGGATTTAGACAATGTTAGTAGATCCCTTTAATAATTGAGTGTTAATCACGCAAGCCTTCTGAATTCAATTTAATCAAATACAATATTTTCTTTCAAGGTAAAGAGCCAATAAAAAAAAAAACATGTACCAACCATGTATTATTGTCACTGTATAGTTGGGGGGGGGGGGGGGGGGGGGGGGTTGTGCAAGTGTAACCACATTGAACTTTTAACAGATGAAATAAAAAATTAAAAAATTAATGCTAATTTACAGCAAAAAAAGAAAATAAGAATTCCCCTATGCCAGATGGGGGTCTATAGTATAACACATTGACTATGGAAACCTGGTGGGTCCTGTATTAACTCCATAGGGATTTCAAAATCTAATGATTTAAAAATAAGGTGACGATATTGAGTTTCTCAACGACCAAAGAAAAGACGAAGCTGAATACGACACACACACACACACCGGACAGCCTCCTCGGGCGACGAAAACTTCAAGTGTGTTGTACAAACTATATGGACCGTTCCATTTACGTGGAATTGAAAGGGTTAAGTAGATAGAAAGTGGGAGTTGGCGTTACTACGGATCACATCGCGCCGATGCCCCCGTTGTAGGCGTAGTCGGCCTTATTGTGCATGATGAGCTTGTTGTCGACGAAGTAGAAGCTGTCGGAGCGCGTGTCGAACGGGTTGTCCACCATCTCACGAACTGAGGGGGGGAAAAAAAAGAAAATGGCAAACAAATTAGAACATCATGGATAACATAACTGTAAGAAATTCTACAATTTCAACAAGAAATTCTACAATTTCAACAGAAATTCTACAATTTCAACAAGAAATACAAATGATGCAGACTTTACAAATACATTATCTTCTTTGTCAAATATATATTTTTTTCAATCACTTACGCACTAGACCGATTAGTATGTGTGCATTTACGAAAAATAAGTATACATGTGTCTTTAATGGATCTTGTGTCATATTGCAACATACGGACAGACAATTTGAAACATAGTACCTCCAGTAGTTTTGTGGTGGCTTAGGCATTAAATCATCTAAAACTTTTATCCGACACTATTTGGGGAACTCAAACATTTTTTTGCTGTCTAAAATTAAAACGATGGTTGCCGGTCAGCTTTTGATTCTTTTGAAGAAAAAGTGTGTTTTTTTATAGGTTTTCTATTGTTATCTAACACTCTGCATGTACTCACTTTCGTCAGACGATGGATTGGGGAACTCATTTATACGTTCGCAAATGTTCTTGCTGCCTGGGAATGATGAAGCATAAGTTGAAGGCAAAAGATCGCGAGCCTTTGAAATATTTAATTTCTCATTTATAATTATACTACGTGTGTGTACATCTAAATAAAAGAAAAACTGTACATGTGCTTACTTTCGTCCGACGCTAGCTGGGGGAACTCGTATATATGTTCGCACGTGTTCTTGCTGTCGGGAATGATGAAGCCAAAGTTGAAGTCGAAGCTCTTGAGCAGCCGGTCCCGGAAGTAGTGCTTCTCGATCATCCTGAAGTTGTTGATGGGCTTGTCACCAACAACAAACTCTACCCTGTAAGGGGAGAACATTATATTTTAAACAACTCAGTATTAATATAAAGGGATCTAGTGACATTGTCCAAAACCTTAAAATTACTTGGGAACTCTAGTGGTTCTCTCATACAGTACCTTGTTGTATTCGTATAACCAATAGAAGCATGGAACAGGTTTTGCCTGCCTACCCATCCTAGCTTGTATACTCATGATATCACATATTTATATCACCTTCCTTTGTAGCACTTGTCTCATTCTCTTATTATCATTGATATCAAATCCAATTTTGTTTATATGGTAATCAGTAGGCCTATAGATACTGATGGCCTCGTTATCTATGGCATTTCATCACATTTTACCCACATGTCAGCCCAAAAAATACACGGGGGCGACAGACGATTCGCCCCCGAAACCTTTGAAATCGCCACTGTGAGCCACGACACGTTTTCTGCATGATCGGAATATTATGCGCCAGAAATATGCCGATCATGGCATAATCGGTTAGATATTGATAATCATTTATTAGACTCTGAGCAGTGAGAAAGATGTAAAACAGAAATAAGAGCCCCCGTGAGCCCCAAAATAGCCCTAGTGAACATTTCCACGAGGGCATTTTTTTTCCTCAAAATTTTCAAAATAGCCCTCGTGATTTTTCGTGGGGTTGCTACATGTTATATGCTATATATGATTGCAAAGCTCACCGCACACTACACAATGATAAAATCCAAATGACAAACCCCAAATAGTAAGGATAATACATTTCTGAACTTATTTAAAGGGGAATTAACTCCTATCCTTTTGACTTACTGGATGTGATGAGAGCATAACTACTATCATTGCTAGTCACTTATTTCCTCAGTGGTCATCAAATATTGATTATTTTTGTAATCGGGAATATTCATGAGGAAATAAGTGACTAGCAATGATAGTAGTTATGCTCTCATCACATCCAGTAAGTCAAAAGGATAGGAGTTAATTCCCCTTTAAAACTCTACTTGCAACAACTACAACATCATTTTCTGTCCTTCCGCGTCACATACATTTTCTCATGACATAATCACGTCTGTCCTAGGGGTTTTCCCTAATATCCTGCCATAGACCTAATTGTACAAGTATGAAAGGTGCTTTATACAATCTCACACGTAATCATGGAGATAAACAAGGGAAATAAAATGTAATTACGTTGCTCCGATTGTCTTGAGCTTAAGGAACTGCAGTGAAAACTGATATTGGACAAAACACTCAAACCTGTTACTGTTGGTGTCACTCTATTCGGTACACCAGTTAAAGGGGTAAAATATCACTACTGAAGAAATAAATAAAAGGAAATGAAATGTGCTTACGTTGCTCCGATTGTCTTGAGCTTAAGGAACTGCGGTGTGAACTGGTATCGGACAAACCGCCCTGCGTTGGGGTCAACGTCCTCCTGGTCTGGTTCAACGTCATCGTCAGTCTCTGCAAATATTAAGCATGATTTGTAGATGTCAAGTTAATCATTATTATTATCATCATTGTCGCCGTCGCTGTCATCGTTGTCACCGTAATCACCATTATTTATCTTTATCATTGCTTTCATGATCATAGAATACAATACTAAAGAGTGACAAGTGGAAATTAACAAAATTACCATATGTGACCTTACACCACAAAACGACCAATAAGTCGGGAAAAATAATTGTGCTGATTTTTGCATGACAATAAAGTAGAATTTCATTACCTTTAAAATGGTATATAATTTGTCAAAATGAGTGCCAAACATTTGGAACATAGCTGAAACATTTTTAAAGTTACAGAGAAAACGGGCCGCTTTAAAGATCATCATTATCAACTATCATTTATATTATTATTAATATTATTATTATTAATGTTATTATCATTGTTATCATTATCATTATCATTATTATTGTCATCGTCATCAATCATTTATATTATTATTATTATTATTATTATTATTAATGTCATTATCATTGTTATCATTGTCATTATCATTATTATTGTCATCGTCATCATCATTATTATTATTATTATTATTATTATTAATTATAACTACTAATATTATTATGGGGTAAGACTTTATTTGAATGTGAAATGTCCTAGTACATAAAATGAAAGTAAAACAAAAATCTCTCTTTTTAGCGTATTCATACATTACTAGCTGTACCCGCGGAAATCCGCGGGTTTGTGTGAGAGAAAGGCGATAACGACATAACGACACTTTAAAACTATACTATTCCCATAGCCATCATTTTAAATAGTGAGACAAAATAGACACGGGCAACTAAATCCCGCCCCACATCCCGTCGGGGCCTGGTCAACAATATACATCCGGCCAATGTATAACAAAATCATGATGGTTTCAGTACCCATGCAAGTTATCCCCTATATTTTCATAATTATGGTCCACTACATTCGTGTTCTTGATAATATAGTAGCTTCGCCGCTGCCACCCCCCCCCCCCCCCCCCCCCCCCCCCTCCCCGCGACTCCAATTGCCTGCATGGCACATAACCCCGTGTCTTCTAATCCGCGGGGGTTTTTTTTCAGTCAAAAGCCATCACGATTTTAAGAACACAACGACCTCTGAAACTAATTTAAAACGTCCCTATCCACATGGTTTAAAACGAAAGAGACACAGGCGTGCTACCCCTCCCCCACCCCGCTCTTTTGCACATGTCATTGCGATACATCCTTTCAGTGAACATGATAAACCCGACCCATCGGATATCCCCGGTACACTCTGTTGAAATGTTACAAATAATTATAATAATGAAAATACGATGAAATTGTATGCATGACAAACTTATCAAATACAAACACATGCATGCGCTTGATGCGTTTTCGTTGTTTTATTTGTTGTTGCGAAGTTAGTAGGCATGTAGGGGGGGGGGGGGGGGGGGATCGCCTTTTCCCCTTTTCCAAATCTGCAGGATTTTGTCCTAAAAGTTTGATTTCCAATTTCAGTATCATCCCTTGTTATACGTTTATCATAATGTGAAACCCGGGGATATATTGCGATGGAGGGAACGCTTACAGCCGTCTCTTCATTCATTTAATAAAATGACACTCTTTATAATAATTTTGTATTATCAATCCTGAGCGGATTGCGAGATGGTATGCGAGATGGTATATCCTTCTTTCCTTGTGCGTGTTGTAACACATCTTGCCACAGGGTGGCGATATTGCACATTATACCATGGAGCGATTTTAGCAAGATTAGCCGATGTCCTGGTCAATGTATAAATACAAAAGAAACTCCCCTCAACCATTGTTCCCCCCGTTCTATATTCACTTCAATGCACAATTGCACCGTGTACAAAAGGATTAGCTCGCTCGCTCAGCTGTGTACAAAGCATGTGGGCTCGCGAATAACACACGCAAAACAACGATGACGAAACTATTGAACTAAGCTACTATTACACTCGTTGTCGTTACAGTGCGTTGTCAATTTCAAACTTACGGATCATATGGACCATTTGCGTGATAATAATACTTTATATTTATCCAAAACTGGACAGTTTTGCAACTCGTAAACTTTGAATTGTTTTGTAATATATATCTTGCTTTTTAAACTCCGTTTTATATTCGTCAAACAAAGTTGCGGCGGTAAATCGGTAGTCATTGCTCGGCGCCTTAACTTTAGCAACCGCATTGCTGACTTTCCCTTTTCTTCGATCTGGAGGACGACCACGGGGCGGGAGCGACTCGGGAATACCTTATTGTCCTCCGCAAAACGTATATCCTTCGATCCCGACGGTCGGGGAGTCGCCGAATTCTCGGAGTGAGGATATCTCGAGTGGGAGGCATTTGGGGGGTTGAAGCTTACCGTATTAATATAATAGATTCATGAAGATATGCCTAAAGCTACGCCTACACAGCAGGATAACTATTAACTAGCATGCTTCCCTTGCCTTCTATTTAAAGGGACTTAGTAACATTGTCCAAATCCTCAAAATAAAATTTTAATTCTAGCGGTTCCATCATAATAAAATCATGGGACCGGTTTCGGTTTTTCAAATTTCCCTTTCGTTACAAAGATATATGTACGATCAAAGTATTCAGATAAGAAAAACTCCCCCAGAGTTTTTCTTACCGTGTACAAAGTGAGTGCAGTGAGTCAGTGAATATCACTTTGCATTTTCGCTCATTACTTGGCCATGCAATGTCCATTTGACTTGAAATTTTCACACAATACCCTGTGGACATATGAGATAACAACAATATACATTGCATCAACCCTTCATCACCTTTTGCACGTGTCAACAAAGTTACTAGATCCCTTTAAGCTTTCCTCTAATCCCTAATTAATTACATTTTATGTACACCAGATATCACATGATGGAACAAACTTTGAAAAAAAAACATATTTTCCTTGCGTTTAAAAACAAATCGTTTTAATGTCATCTCTTGCCTACTCCCAACTCAAAATTCATGGATTCCATTTTCAATTAATACAATATATATGATTCACAAGAATTAAATCAATTTCCATTACTTTTAAAATGACAACCATGTGATACAGGGGTTGTATCGCCTACTTGATGGGGTGGCTTGTATTTCAATCATTACAAAATTATGAGGCTGATTATAATTTCAATCAACCTAACCTTTCAAAAAAAAGAAAAGTTTAGAAAATTGACTTAAAAATGGGCGTTAGTAATAGGGTTACGAAATGGGGATTGTACCAGTAACCTAAATACCAAGATTTTCATTAATTTGAATGAGTTTTAAAGAGACAACCGTGCTACAAAGGTTGGAGGTTAGGATTAGTGTTAGAAAATTGTGGACTGTACCACTTACCTGAAGGGGGTGGCTTGGCAATTTCAAAAAGGATGGTCCCTGTCTCCATGTCTCTGATCTTGAACTTGTGAAGTCTATATTGTACACATTGGCATCAGGGTCGCACAGGTAATCTGCAAAAGAAAAGAAGAACAAGATGATAAAAACAGTGATTATGATAATAATGATACTGATTATAATTTAGTTAAAATAAGAATAATATTTAAACAAGGATGGTCCCCATTTCCATGTCTCTGATCTTGAACCTGCTGAAGTCTATAGAGTGGTGAAGTGTGATGTCATAAATGATGTCATAAAATTTTTTTTTTGAATTTTGAAATTTGGACTTCATTTTCAGAAAGAGCATAACAAATAATGTCCAAATACCGAAAATCAAAGGAATAGGTTACGTATTGGCCGAGATATGCCCATCCGAATGATTTTTTTGGTCAATGGGCAATCAGTGTTATAGTGCACTGGTTCCTAAATTTAGGAACCAGTGCATTATAACACTGATTGCCCATTGAAGTAAAATTCATTCGGATGGGCATATCTCAGCCAATACGTAACCTATTCCTTTGATTTTCGGTATTTGAACATTATTTGTTATGCTCTTTCTGAAAATGAAGTCCAAATTTGAAATTCTAAAAAAGTGTTTTTATGACGTCATGGCTTCTGTACTCTATATTGTACACATTGGCATCGGGGTCGCACAGGGTAATCTGAAAATGAGAAGAAAAACTACATTGTAATATCGGCGATTATGATGATAACGATAAATGATAATAACGATGACAATAATATAATAATATTTCTCTGATCTTGAACCTCATGAAGTCTATATTGTACACATTGGCATCGGGGGTTCACACCAGTAGTCTGCAAATGAGAAGAAGAATAGAATGGCAATAATATTAGTGATAATCATGATCATACTAATTTGCAATATTGGATGACGGTGGCGGCGGCAACGACGATGTCAATATAAATGATGACAATGACGATGAAGATGACGACGACGACGACGACGATGATGATGATGATGATGGAGATGATGAAGCGATAGTGATAATAATAATAACAAGAATAATATAAATAATAATAATAACATTTAAATATAACAAATATTAATGATAATAATAACACTGTTCATATCTAATGGAGATCACAATGATTTAGTATAAAAAGGAAAACGGACTGACTGACAAGAGACAGCCACAGAAATGTCAATTTCTTAGAAGAAAAAAACAATAGTATTCCAATCATCATCAACGTACAAGATTCAGTGGCATAGTGTCGATAATTTACATGAAAATTTCCAAATTAACATAAGTGACATAGCGCCCTTGACTACCCCTCATTCTCATCTGATGACCACATCATATATGTAACATGTTTGTGTATGTGCTCGTGTGTGTGCAGCGTTTACATTTGCCTACCTTGCTAGGCGCATGCATGAATGTTACATCGCATTATGTTTATGATGTTGTACCGATATGAAGTATTCCCCCATGGGAAAACTGTTCATGAATAATCTACAAATTCATAGCGTGTCACAGCTGCAGTTGAAGTTTGATGTTCTTTTAAAGGGATCTAGTAACTAAAAGTAAGTCAATACAGCCGAGCTTTCGAATCTAGCACATCCTTTGTCTCCAGGCAGAGATAAATGACAAGTACTATACTTAAACAAGGAATTACATACATAAACAGGTGGAAAGAAGGTAAGAACAAGAACAAATATGCAAATGCTACCCAGGGTTGATACAATGCATGATTTCGGTGATGAGCGAAAATGCAAAGTGCCATTAATTGCTAACTCATTGACATTAATATGTGTGGTTTGCGGAATTGCACCATGTAAGAGAGGGAGGATTGGAGAGTCCTGAGAAGGACTGTTGGTATTCTTTCTATGATACTAAATGATAGTCCTAAAAAGGACTGTGGTAATAATAATAATAATAATATACATTTATATAGCGCATAATAGTAAGATTACTCTCTATGCGCTATGGTAGTCCTGGAAAGGACTGTTGTAGTCCTAGAAGGACTGTGGTATTTTTTCCTGAGCTTGTAGCTGTGCAGTTGTGTAATAAGAGCTACTGTACAGCGCCGGTATAGTTATTATAATGAGAGGGTGGGTGGTAGGATTGACATTATAAGCATTGCTCTCCCTCAATATTCTTTTAGGTGACCAAAATGCCAAATCAGACAGACTCAGACCATAGACTTGTGCGTTGCAGATCCTTATTTGTTGGTGACTAGTAATAGAACTTTTAGTGGCCAAATGAAATTTATGGTGGCCATTGGGACCCAGACAACTACTAAATGCGAGCCCTGATAAGTCTGTACACACTTAAAATGATCACTAGATTTGATTTAAAATTAAACCATAAATATCTGAATAACAAAGAGAAAACCAAACAAGCATTTTATACGTTTATATAAAGTAAAAGAGAAACAATCCGGCGTGAAAGAACCACTAGAGATCCAAGTGAGTTTTGGTTGAGTCCGACAAAGTTACTAGATATATCTTTAAAGGGATCTAGTAACTTTGTCAAAATCCTCAAAACTTACTTGGAACTCTAGTGCTCAGTTCTCTCATAGTTTTTTGTGTATTTGTATTAACAATTAGCAGCATGGACAGGTTTCAGTTTTTCAAATTTCCCTTTTGTTAAAAAGATATTTACGATTGAAGTGTTCAGATTTTTAACTATCCACTGGATAGCCATACATGTGTAACTGTGTACAAAGTCAGTGCAATGAATAGTAAATATCACTTTGCATTTTTGCTCATTACTCTGCCATATAACATCAATTTAACATGAAATGTTCACACATTACTTAGTGGACATATCAGATAACAATATACATTGTATTAACCATTCATCACTTTTGTAAACAACGGTCGAGGGATACCCCTCTAACAAAAACTGTAATATATTTGCATATTCCAGACAATGTGAGATAACATAAATCATAAATCATCTGTGAACTGATCTCTGCATGATTTAGACGTCCCCCCCCCCCTCATTCCCCCATGGCAATGGCAAAAGGAGCCCCCAATATCGCATAAGAGCCTCCATACATTCTCAGAATGGACTTCAATGCAAAACAAATTTCAGAGTACTAAATTAATTAGCGCAGGCAACCTTGAACTGTTGCCCTCAAAAATTATGTCTTCTTTTCTTTCCAGATGAACGCACAACTGTGTTGCTCATGCAATATAAGCATGCACATGTACAATGGTTTGCATCATGAAAGAATAAGTACTAACTAAAGTACATACACAAAATTCAAGTCTCTGAATTGTTTCAACGTAAATACATCCATATCCATGGATATTTCAAACAAGAAGATCTAACATTTTCTTAGCATTCATCAGGGGGACAAATAACATTTATTTTTGGGAGGCTACTTGTCAAGCTGGCTTTCATGAAAACAGCACAATAAAATGTTGCTTTGCATTGAACTCTATGCAAATTTACAAGGACTCTTTTATTATGATTTTCAGGGGCTAAATCGCACTGAGCGCCAATGTATTTTTTTTTCTCACTGCATTCATTTCATATTGATGCACACAAGTGATACAAATTGATGCAAATGCCAACACGTTGGTAACTCAATCTAAAACAGGCACATACACATTTATGTACTGCACATAACCACATATGAAAAGAAATTAAACTCGTTTCTAATTTCCATTCTGATAAAGGTAATGTAATATAACGCACAACTCTCCAACTCGTTTCGCCCTTGACACATCGCGATATTGATTTGATTCCATCGTCACGAGAGCAACCTCAGCGTGAAATCGGTCTGGGCGGGAGAGCACTTCCGACGCTACTAATTCAGATCTATCGTTAGCCACCTATCATTCATACGAAATCGTCTGGCGTGAAATATATCTACAGGGTCATGTGCACACAATTACATTATCCATGTAATACACTGAAACCCAACCGCCCTTGTACCTTTATTCATTGTAAAATATAACACATCAGTAACATGCTATATACTGGAACAGCAACATCAACATATCACTGAAGGTTAACACTTTCTGATATAATATGTAGATATCTGGCTCCACTAATACTTATTCTCGCATTTTATATTCATGCATGCAATTATATCCAGGGCTCGGCAAAAACACTGCCCGCTTGCCCGGGGCAAGTACATATTGATGTTGGTAACAGTAACAAGTAACATTTTCTTAAATGGTCTAGTTTGGTTGCCAGATCGGGCAACTTATATTCTGTTCTAATGCAACTTGCAACTTGAGTAAAAATGTAATTCAGTATGTGTGAATATCATCCTGAAGTAAGGAGGCTAGTACATTTTCTCTTTCTAGTAAAATTTGAACATTTATGATTTTACTTGCCTGAATGGGCCAGTAGAGAGAAAAGTTAGTGTGGGGGCTTGTTATATCATCCAGATAATAACCAAAATACCATCATTCCTTGCAGATTTTCATACTATTGTACTTAAATAAAACTGTTCAAAGGTTAACACTTAGGCCATGAAAAATAAATTGTTGGATTGGCGTAACCCGCCCGACCCTAAAAATACCGCCGACCCGAAATGTTTTTTTTTTTTTTTTCAAATTGCGATATGTGTTATGTGTGTGTTATATGTGTGTTTTTGTGTATTTGTGCGAATCCTGCAAAAAAAAAAAAAAAAAAAAAACCTACCTACCTACCTACCCTAATTTTTGGTTGCCCGTTACTCCAATCAAACAATTTTTGGGGGGGATAATAGCATTCATAATACAAATCATCGCACATGAACCATATCATGCATGAAATTGTATCATCCAGATAATTCCTAAACTAACTTCATCAATTTGCAGATAGCTACAT